>JAQJVK010000001.1:11978867-12218736 GCA_035578135.1 Flexamia atlantica
CCCCATGTCCTTTTGCAAACAACTGCGTTGGTTGGAGGGCGTGGGGGCGAAGCCCCCGCATGTTCTTGTTACAAACAAGTGCTTTGGCGTTTAATTAGTCGCTGATAGGTTTGTAGAGCTTGGTTTATTTAAATACTATTAGTAAAAAAGCATGTAAACCATCATGGCTTTATAATCATGGGCAGTTTAGAGGGGGAGGTGTGGGGGGGGGCCAAGCCCCCCATGTCCTTTTTAAAACAACTGCTTTCGATTGTAATTAGTTGCTGATCGTTTTGTAGAGCTAGGTTCATTAATACTAATAGAAAAAAACATTTAAACCATCATGGCTTTATAATTATGGGTAGTGGAAAGGCGGGATTTGGGGGAGCGAAGCCCCCCCCATGACTCTTTGCAAACAACTGCTTTGGCGTGTAACTGTTTTAAGTCGCTCATAATCTTGTAGAGCTAGATTTACACAGTAAAATTAAGCATTCAAACTGATAAGGCTTCTTAACCACGGGCAGAGTAAAGGGGGGGTGTGGGGGGGCGAAGCCCCCCCATGTCCTTATGCCAACAACTGCTTTGGCGGGAGGGCGTGTGGGACGAAGCTCCCCCATGTCCTTTTGCAAACAACTGCGTTGGTTGGAGGGCGTGCGGGCGAAGCCCCCGCATGTTCTTGTTACAAACAAGTGCTTTGGCGTTTAATTAGTCGCTGATAGGTTTGTAGAGCTAGGTTTATTTAAATACTATTAGTAAAAAAGCATGTAAACCATCATGGCTTTATAATCATGGGCAGTTTAGAGGGGGAGGTGTGGGGGGGGGCCAAGCCCCCCATGTCCTTTTTAAAACAACTGCTTTCGATTGTAATTAGTTGCTGATCGTTTTGTAGAGCTAGGTTCATTAATACTAATAGAAAAAAACATTTAAACCATCATGGCTTTATAATTATGGGTAGTGGAAAGGCGGGATTTGGGGGAGCGAAGCCCCCCCCATGACTCTTTGCAAACAACTGCTTTGGCGTGTCTGTTTTAAGTCGCTCATAATCTTGTAGAGCTAGATTTACACAGTAAAATTTAGCATTCAAACTAATAAGGCTTCTTAATCACGGGCAGTGTAAAGGGGGGGGTGTGGGGGGGGCGAAGCCTCCCCATGTCCTTATGCCAACAACTGCTTTGGCGGGAGGGCGTGTGGGACGAAGCTCCCCCATGTCCTTCTACAAACAACTGCTCTCCCGTGTAATTAGTCGCTGATATTGTTTTAGTGGTTAGTTGATTTAATACTATTAGAGGAAAACGTTTAAACCATCATGGCTTTATAATAATGGCCAGTTTAAAGGGGGGGGGGGTGACGGGGGGCCAAGCCCCCCATGCCCCTTTGCAAACAACCGCAATGGCGGTAACTGTCTTTAGTCGCTCATAATCTTGTAGAGCTAGATTTACACAGTAGAAAAAAGCATTCAAACTATCATGGCTTCTTAATCACGGGCAGTGTAAAGGGGGGGGGTGTGGGGGGGCGAGGCCCCCCCCATGTCTCTCTGCAAACAACTGCTTTGGCGTGTAACTGTTATTAGTCGCTCATAATCTTGTAGAACTAGATTTACACAGTAGGAAAAAAGCATTCAAACTATCATGGCTTCTTAATCATGGGCAGTGTAAAGGGGTAGGTGTGGCGGGCGAAGCCCCCAAGTCCTTTTGCAAACACCTGCTTTGGCGGGAGGGTGTGGGGGGCGAAGCTAAGTTTATTTAATTCTATTAGAAAAAAAACATTTAAACCATCATGGCTTTATAATTATGGGCAGTGTAAAGAGGGGGATGTGGGGGGGGCGAAGCCCCCTATGTCCTTTTGCAAACAACCGCTTTGGCGGTGGGGCGTGGGAGGCGAAGCCCCCATGTTCTTTTTACAAACAACTGCTTTGCTGTGTAATTAGTCGCTGATAGGTTTGTAGAGCTAGGTTTATTTTACTATTAGTAAAAAAGCATGTAAACCATCATTACTTACAACCTTACAACCTTAGCGGTTGTTGTTACGTCCTTTTACAAACAACCTTACAACCTTACAACCTTAGCGGTTGTTTTTAGGTCCTTTTGCAAACAACCGCTTTGGCGTGAGGGCCTGGGGGGCGAAGCCCCCCATGTTCCTCTTACAAACAACTGCTTTGGCGTGTAATTAGTCGCTGATAGGTTTGTAGAGTTAGGTTTATTTAAATACTATTAGTAAAACAGCATGTTATCCATCATGGCTTTATATTTATTGGCAGTCTAAAGGGGCGGTGTGGGGGGGCGAAGCCCCCCCATGCCCTTTTTAAAACAACTGCTTTGGCATGTAATTAGTGGCTGATAGTTTTGTAGAGCTAATACATTTAATTCTAATAGAAAAAACATTTAAACCATCATGGATTTACAATCATGGGCAGTGTAAAGGGGGGGTGTGGGGGGGAAGAAGCCCCCCAAGTCCTTTTGCAAACACCCAATTTGGCGGGATGGCGTGGGGGGTGAAGCTATGTTTATTTAATACTAAAAGAAAAAAAGCATTTAAACCATCATTGCTTTATAATTGTGGGCAGTGTAAAGAAGGGGGAGTGGGGGGGCGAAGCCCCCCAGGTCCTTTTGCAAACAACCACTTTGGCGTGAGGGCGTGGGGGGCGAATTTCCCCATGTTCTTCTTTTAAATAACTGCTTTGGCGTGTAATTAGTCGCTGATAGGTTTGTAGAGCTAGGTTTATTAGTACTATTAGTAAAAAAGCATGTAAACCATCATGGCTTTATATTTATTGGCAGTCTAAAGGGGGGTGTGGGGGGGCGAAGCCCCCCCATGTCCTTTGCTTTTGGTGTGTAATTAGTTTCTGATAGCTGTGTAGATCTAGGTTAATTTAATACTAATAGAAATAAACATTTAAACTATTACGGCTTTATAATCATGGGCATTGCAAAGGGGGGTGGTGTGGGGGGGCGAAGCCCCCCCCCATGTCTCTCTACAAACAACTGCTTTGATGTGTAACTTTAATTAGTCTCTCATAATCTTGTAGAGCTAGATTTATACGGTAAAAAAACATTCAAACTATCACTGCATTATACATACTTATGTAGTAGTTTTTTGCAATATCCATTTTATTGGTAGGTAATATTAATAGCTTCAGCTTCAGGTCAAATCAAGCTACCGTAATTGCAGATTACAATGTTTTAGCGAATTTCCCCATTTCTTTTGCGTATAATAAAGCCGGAACGAGAAATATAAAATGGCACGAGGTCTCATCTTCGTTAACACAATGAGCAAATGGGCAGTGTAAAGGGGAAAGTGTTGGGGGGCGAAGCCCCCCATGTCCTTTTACAATCAACAGCTTTGGAGGTAGGGCGTGGGGGGCGAAGCCCCCCAATGTACTTTTTAAAACAACTGCTTTGGCGTGTAATTAGTTGCTGATAGTTTTGTAGAACTAAGTTCATTGTTTAATACTAATAGAAAAAAAAATTTAAACCATCATGGCTTTATAATCATGGGCAGTGTAAAGGAGAGTTATGGGGGGCGAAGCCCCCTCCCATGTCCCTTTGCAAACAACTGCTTTGGCGTGTAACTCTTATTAGTCGCTTATAATCTTGTAGAGCTTGATTTACACAGTAAAAAAAGCATTCAAACTCTCATGGATTCTTAATGGTGGGCAGTGTAAAGGCAAAGGTGTGGGGGGCGAAGCCCCCCCATGTCCTTTTGCAAATATCTGCTTTGCGGGAGGGCGTGGGGGGCGAAGCCCCCCATGTCCTTTTACATCCAACTGCTTTGCGGGAGGGCGTGGGGAGCAAAGCCCCCCCCATTTCCTTTTACAAACAATTTCTCTGCCGTGCAGTTAGTCGCTTGTAGAGCCATCGATAGTTTTGTAGAGCTCAGTCTATTTAATACTACTAGATAACACGTAGCTCGAAATCGAGCAAAAGTCATATAGTAAAAGATCGATGAATAATCAGCCTACTTATACACTTTTAAAGTTTAATCAAAGGGCTAACTTCATTAACAAAATTATGGCTTAACTGCTGAAACTTTTAATGTTAATTTGATCTACCGCAGGAGTTTCCGGTAAATAAAAACAATTTTTAAGGGAACACCTCCATTTCCCCTGTCCCCTTTTTTCTGAAATGTATATTCTAACACCGGCAAAAGATCAAGCTCTGCTTACAGCAGCATATAGCTGACCGAGAGCAAACACTGGCTTGTGAGCAATGACTTTCTTTGTTTAGGGATTGCCGCTGCACCTCATTGATAATTACCGTCAAAACAGATTTGTAGGGAACGGCTGTCTTTACAGGCAACCTTTCCTTTGTGGCAAAAACGCGTAAACGACGCATTATCTCTACCAGTCTTTTCATTCTTGAAATGCAACCCGCCACAATGAAAACATTTTTAGTTCATTGGTCTGAGGTTGGAAGGAGCATTAAATGTTACATCAGGAGAGTAATGCCAGCGGTTGCGATCGTGTTCTTTCCGACTCCTCCGACCAGTCAATGTTCGTCTTTTTCTTGTTGGTGGCATTATAAATGCACCAAATCCAAAAATAGATCTGCTCAGGTTAATATAACTTCAAAAAAACACCATGAGATATCGTAAACTACACTGTAAAACTGGTAACTGCAATGTTTAAGAGCTTTAAAAACTTCATAACATAACCTAAATTACATAATAAATCGTTTAAAAAAGAAAACTGTTGAAAACAAAGCCAAACCAGCTGTAAATTTAAAACTGCTCTTTTCAAAAAATTAATTATAATTGCTGCAGTCTGTGGTTTATTTCAGAGCTTGGCCATATGTTCAGTTTGTAAACAAAGTAAACTGAGCTTGCTTCAATGTCCATGAATAGCGCTACTGTTCCGAAACTTCAGTCCATTACTGTACTTTAGTGACGCCCTTTTTAAAATTATGAGACTTGATGACAAATCTACATAACTATCCCGTTAATTTGACACCTCAAACGTTAAAATCCGACCAGCCGTTATTGCGGTTGGACTGTGAAAAGAAAACCGCTTGCGTATTAATACATAGATCAGAAAAAAAGCATTTAAACCATCTTGGCTTTATAATCATGGGCAGTGTAAAGAGGGGGGTGTGGGGGGGGCGAAGCCCCCCCATGTCCTTTTGCAAACAACTGCTTTGGCGGAAGGGTGTGGGGGGCGAAGCCCCCCATGTTCATTTTGCAAACTACTGCTTTGGCTTGTAATTAGTCGCTGATAGTTTTGTATTGCTATGTTTATTTAATTCAATTAGAGAAAAAGCATGTAAACCATCATAGCAGCTTAAAGAGGGGTGTGGGGGGCGAAGCCCCCCTCATGGCCTGTTTGAAACAACTGCTTTGGTCTGTAACTGTTTTTAGTCGCTCATAGTTATTTAGAGCTAGGTTTACTCAATACTAATAAAAAAAGCATCCATTCCATCTTGGCATGTTAATAATGGGCAGAGTATATCTGGGGGGTGCATACAAAATTTTTGGCGTGTAACTGTTATTAGACGCTCATAGCTTTGTAGAGCAAGGTTTTTTCAATATACTATTAAAAAAACACTCAAATCATTATGGCACGTCAATCATGGGTGTCGTAAATGGGGTGTGCGGGGGGCCAGGCCCCCCATTTCCTTTGGCAAACATAATTTATTAGTGGTTCATAGTTTTGTAGAGCTAGGTTTACACAGTAAAAAAAACATTCAAACCGTCATAGCTTTTTAATCACGGGCGAAATAAAAGGGGTGGTGTCCGGCCGGGGGGGGGGGGCGAAGCCCTCTCATGTCCTTTGGCAAACATAATTTATTCGTCGCTTATAGTTTTGTAGAGCTAGGTTTGCTCAATTCTAATAGGAAAAAACATTTAAACCATCATGGCTTGTTGAACATTTCGTCAGCCGTTCAACAACAAAACACAAAAAACATTTTGTCGCCTCAGTGTGTGGCCGGCCTAATTGTCATTTATTTTAGAACTTTTGAAACAATACAAACACACGTTGCTCGTAAATTGACAAAATAATGCTTTGGCAATATTTGGAGTTCACTCATCCCATTACGCGCAGAATAAGCGTACCCCTAGTTTAAATTGCGCCATTTAGGCAATATCATCTTCAAATATGCTCTACAAAACATAGCCTTTGTTATCTCTTAGCTTTAGCCAAGATTTATTGTAAGCATATTATCCTTAATCAAACAATGCAGGGCCTCTGTTTACCTTTCGCAATAAGCCTATACCTTAACTTATAATCGAAACAAAGGGTGCCAATAAATCAGATAAGAACAACCCATGAATTATTTGCGTTGTATAACCACGACGGAGGTGTAGTTGTTTCTTAGGGAATTCCAAAGCGTTATAAAATTTTACCTTTACTTTAATCTCGACTTTTATTGTTTTCCTGAAATTAAGGATAAGAATGAGATCATCGCCCTTACTGATAGAGCGATAGTTAGTAGCTATAAAACTAACTAACTGTAATTGACTACAAATTTCGTATTGGTTAGTCATGGTTTTGTCCATATTTATGTAATTGAGTGTGAATGAGTTCCGTGTTGTTGGACGTATGAATGAATGTAAATTTGGCGTAAAAACCGTGTAGGTTAAATTAGAAATAAGTAGGATAAGTGTAATTTTAAGAAGGGTCACTTGAAAACGGGAGGAGTTTTCTTACCATCTGAAACGTATAGAATAGTTAAACACAAGAAACGGAATTTAAAGTCCAAATAATTCAATACAGTAATAATAACATATTAAAATCCATAAATTAAAGTCCATCTGCTCCTTGTCAATGCCTGGAGTGTATGTGTAGTGGGCCTACTAAATAAACTTTGTATTTTTATTCGTATTCGTGTCTTGTGTATGTTCAATTTTAAACGTCAACAAGTCTTCGATGTTTTTGTAAGGAGCAGCACTTGAAAATGTCATAGTAATGGGGAAACATATGTAGTGTGTTACTACGTTGCATTGAACTGCTTAGACGTTGGAGGTACGTGCCTATTTATAGCAATAATAACAAATCGTTCGCTATCATGAAGTTTAAAAACGCAATTATAGTTAACGGTTACAGCAGCAGTCACTGAAGCCGTCATGGCCCATTGTTATTCCGTCTGTGATCTATGAAGAAATCTATCACCTAGATTGTTACCTTGTTTTGGCCTTATACAATATAGATCACTGCAACACAGCCATCTCTGGGCAGGATGCAGCGACTTCACACGTAACTGTGTAATTGAGTTTGATATATGACATACTCTATGTATTTTATAATTTCCAGACCCCCTAGGCTATTTTCTTAAAACTAAAGTTCATGTAAAGCATTTGAGTTAACAGCTTTAAATCGCTTCAATTTTATATATTTTCGGTTAATCTATCTTGCATGTAAAACGATGACAACCTCGCACACTTTGTTGTTAGCCAATAGATATAAAATAAACAGCCTATAATGTATTTTATTTTATGTATTATGTGATGGGATGTATGCACATTGTCATTTAATTGATGATCAATAAACTTCTATCCATCTATCTATCTACCTAATAAGGAAGTTTTGGAGGACATATACAATTGTGTACGTAGAACCATTAGTATCGCCATGCATTTATAATCCCGTTGTATTCTGGCATAGTATTCAAATTGTATTGAAACATGTTTTATGAAGCAACTTAAAGCTATTAAGTTCGTTAAAAGTAATGGCTTGTTTATTTATTTTACAGTCAACTTCGTGCCTCCTACGCCACATGTCAGATGAGCGGATCCCACCACATGTCAGATCCACGGCGCGGGCGTGGGGGTCTTCTCGAACCTAAACCAACTACAGAAGTAGAAAATAAATTGGGTGAATAAAGGATCTGAATCGGGGGGTTTGAAAAAAGAATGAACAGCTAAATTTGGGCAATATTGAAATTACAGTGTAACAATGACAGCCGAAATCGGCACAGTGCCATAAATATACACAAATGATAATTTGCGATTTCTTGATAAATATTATTTACCAAGGCTGTACTATCACATTTACTTTTTACAGTTTTAGGCTTCAATCATATTTATGTATTGAAATAAAATGTAATCTGCAAAGTACCTAAGTCTTGCAGGGTTGTAGACTGGCCAATATAAAAGCTTTAGCGGGGTAAAAACACATTTATGGCGTTTTACTTCATGGACTTACAATAGTTTTACGTTTTATATTTGCAAGATAATATAAATTATCATCCTCGTATCATAAACTATGTCTTACAAGTATGATTATTTCATGTATAAATAATAATGTAAGAAAGTGTAATGATAAAAAACGTTGTACCAGGATATATTCTAAACTTACGTTAAGTTGCGGCAACCACCAATCAACTATTTATTGTTTTACGGTTTTTAGGCTATTCCATAAAATAGAAATGAGTTATGCTTGGCAAACTGCTAATTACGGAATAAAGCATGACGGATGTCGATAGATAAAGATGTTACTGGTTAAAAACTCAAACTATAACCACTTTCAACAGAATGATTGAATTAGGCCAAAGTTATGAATTTTTAAACTTTCGTATAACACAGTCAGTCCTTCTCAGTAATTTTGTGGTTTTTTTGTTATCTAGGGTATAAGATTTTACATAAATAGTGTAATAATTCTTTATTATGATTTAGTATTTAATGAACGGCAAAAAATATAAGTTTACCTTGAGTTTGTAAATGATACATTTTTATTGAAGAATTTATTTTTAACCATAACTGTAACATTGTAAAGATGACAATTATCGTTCTTGAATGCATTACTAATGAAAGTGCTGCCATCACGTGGGCACTTGTAATCTTTTTTGGAGTATTATTATATTCCTATGTTTGATTGTAGATGTTATACTAATTAAATGTTAATTAATTGAACTTCATTTTCAATTTATAAAGAGAAAGTTAAAGAGGTAAGGAATGAAAATGCAGAGGAAATTAAAGAATTTTCGTAAAACTTTTAAAGGAGTTGTTTTATAAATCATAGTTTTAATAATTTTTCAATTTATATAGTCAGAATGTTATCATCAACTGTTTGCATAAAGAAAGTGAAATTTACTGATTTAATTTTCTTTTTAGTTCACTTTTGGAAACTGTAATTTAACGAACCCATACAAGCACGCTAATGAAATAATAAATATCACTACTCAATACAGAATGAAATAAACGATTCTTCGATCAAAATTCATTGAACTGCGGTTTATAATTTATTCTCTTATTAAATTTTCCTGTACAGAAACTCCAGTCGCTTACAAATAAATACAATTTTCTATTTCACAAACTTAGTTATGGAAAATAATTTAAACTTTTTGTTATACATATATCCTATACTAACATTAAATATTTAGACTGAACAATCAAGTGAAACATTAGGAAATCACTCATGGTAGAAGCACTTAGAAATTGAGCTGGATTTCCTATTAATATACATGTTTTGATTAAGTGTCGGAAAACGTGCCTATCTATTCAATAATTACGTTAGTAATCATCTTTGCATGATGGTTGATTTTATTGCTGCACTCTTGGAAATTTACACATTATGGCTGGTGCAGTCATTTAGAACCACGATGATTTAAATAGGAAAAAAATCTAATTAAATGAATGAATAGAGAGTACCCACTTAGCACAAGTTGATCCCTAGGAAATTCTCATCATATACTGCCGGGATTTTGCCAACGTCCCAGGCATATCCTCAATATCCTGAATATCCCGGAAATATACTGTATCCCAGGGAGATTGCATGGAGATCAAAAGTCCTCACATATCCCGATCCCAGGGATATCCTTCCGGGATATTCCAAGGACGTCTTTTATTCAAAAAGAATATCCTGGGAATTAATTTAGGATATCCTTTTTAACAGATTTTTCCAAATTAACTCCAAGGATATCCTTAGGATAACTAACTTAAATAGTGATAACCCAGGGATTGACAATGGAGATGCCTAGAATATCCCACTAATCACAGGTATATCCTCAGGATATCCCATAAAGATAATGAATATGTAAAAAATCCAAAAATTGTAATAAAAGAATCTAAATGAGGTAATGCATTTCTACATGGTGACTACACACGTTACCACAGTGCTAATTCTACTGACCTAGGTTGGGATTTGAACCCGGGACCCTTACCTTCGCAAGCTTAGCCTCTATCCACTACACCACCAGACCTGTGTCGGTGATCACAGGGCAAAATGTCATGTTGAGTATAATTCAAATAATTACGGCCATATCCATGAAATATTCTTGGGATATCCTTCTTAGCGCAAACTGCAGTAATGCATTATAAAACATTTATTTATTCATTTATTGTTTCAACCTCAGGATATTCTAAGCATATGGCCCATAACAATGTCCATTTTATTATTTAAAGATTTACAACCATATCCTCACAATATTCCCGGAATGTCCTTCTGGGTGTGAAACAAATAGATTTAAAAACAAACGGGTTCATAATACAGTAGAACGCGTAATCTCTTGTGTTAAGTGGTCTTTGAGTAATGTCCATTGCTTACAGATTCAGGTATTTCGGTTCAAATTTTGAACATAAACGCTACAGATTTCTAGCTGTAAACTTATGAAAACATGCTGCACATATCGGGAAGATGCGGAGAATTTTGTTGGGATATCCTGTGGAGTATCTTATGACACGAAATTCCACAAAATGTCCTCAGTGTGTCCTTCAGCAATGCCCAGAATATCCTCAACATAAAAATTGTTACAAGAAAAGTCCCCTACATTTCCTTGCTTTTCGTTTTTATCAAATAATGTTCTTGGAACCAACCAAAACGTGGCATACGCGCGGGCATTTCGTATTCCTAGGCGTTTTCTTTTCAAGAGGATTGATGATATTCAGGATGTCTATGGGAAATTTAGTTGTTTTTATTATGGCCAAGAGGATATTTCAAGGATGTACGCAGGATATGCCCCCATAACCATTTATATATCAATTTTTCTACACATCCTTATTGGGATATTCTATGGAAATCCAAGAAATAATTATTGGTTTATTTTTATCATGACAAAAAATGTTTAATATAATAGATTTTTTAAAGTTATATGCGGTTGGAATGTCCTATGGAAATCTGAGGAATATATTTATTTATATATTTTTATTATTTGGGTATTTCAATGATATACGTTGGACATGTGTTTGATAACCCAGTTAATTAGTTTGAATGTCCCATGACAATCAGGAGATTTTTTTTTATTTCAATTTAAAATAAATATATAGTTCTAGGTTATTGATTAGAAATGCCTGATTATGGGCTCTCCTTTAATTTTTTTTCTTTTTATGTTTTTTTGTATTTATTAATTTATTTTTAAAAGAATGTTTCAACTATAGGAGAATATTTTAAGGATAACCTCAGAATATACCGAGTCAGAAATCAATTATACTTTGTAATTGTGTTTTTTGGGTTGACCTTGTACATTTTACAATGATATCGCATAATAATAATTCATTTTTTGCAATGTTAAACATTTTATATAAAGTGAAATGACTTGGCGTCTAAGGAATTCCGTGGCATGTACCTGAGATATTCCAAACTATAACATAGTACCACATTTTAAGAATATTCCAAAGATATCCCCAAAAAATTCTCTGAAGATCCCTTGTAAACATAATTCTAAATAGTTTAATCAACATTGAAATTACGTTGGACAGTTTTTTCAAACATTTTCCATTCAACAACTTCAAAAATAATTATCTCTTAATAGTGCAATTTTCGTTTTTGGATATGTCCTTTTGGACTATCCTAGGGATATTTTTAGGTATCCCCCAATTTCCCGGGATTTGCTTGGGATATAGGGACTTGGGAGGAATATTCTGGGGATATTTGGTGCTATGTGGGTAAGCACCTTAAGACATTTCTAAAACCTTGAGTCATATAGTATGCTCAACAAAGCATAACATTGATTCTCTTAGTGTTCTGGTTTTCCTTATGGAACGGCCATCATCTCTTTAAATAAATATACAGTCTAGTCCCATTAAAAAAATCTAAAAATAATTTAATTAATTATTTTATACACTGCCTAAAAATATTCTGTATAACTAAATATTAACATTGGTACAAATAATTAATTGTTTTATTAGTAAATGTTTAAATCTCTGTTAAAGTTCTGTTTTATCCGTGCGAAGGTCCGTTTTTGTTCGTATCTTAGGTATTTAATAGCATTGTTCCGCTTGTTTAGGTACATGCACAATAGTACATGCTAATCTTACATAGCATCTATACTGTATTTTACATTTACATGTTATTTCTAACTCATTAGGAGTGACATCTCTTTGCACAAGCCATTTCTTGCAAATCCATATACACCTCATAGGGTAAATTATCAATAAACTAACATTTTTTGAGGAATTATTTTTCTTTGTTTTTTCTAGGAGCTTACTATATAAGATGATAAATACAACTAACTCCATGCCAGCTCTATAGCTTTTATATAGATAGTTGTAGCTTACACCTAGAGAAGAGAAATTGTAACGGTCACAGGTAACTGTTGTGAGTTGTAATTCAACAAGGCCCTGATTAATTTACGGGCGCCGGCATTAGATCGAAAGTCATTAGATCGAATGACTGATCGAATGTCCAGTGCCCTGTCGATCTAATGCCTTTCGCAGCAGTGCCTTTCGATCTAGTGACTGTCGATGCAGTGCCTTTCGAAGATATATCTGTATTAATTTTGGGAAATCGTGATTATTTAAAAATTATTGTCAGCAAATTTTCGTCTTTTGAAAGTTTTAACGTCGAACGGCATTGGACCGACAGGCATTGGATCGAAAGGCACTGCATCGACAGTCGCTAGATCGAAAGGCACTGCATCGATAGTCACTAGATCGAACGGCACTGAATCGACAGTCACTGGATCGAAAGGCACTGCTCCGACAGTTATACTTCTAAATTCAGTATTCCGACAATACTGTCCTCAGAAGTTTCGCGACGGAGAAAACATCAAATTGAATCGTAAAATTCAAAATACCCATGATTAAAAAAATTGGGAAAAACTATTAGTTAGTTAAAATAATAGTTTATTACCTTTGAGGAATCCAAATTGTTTTCTAGAGCAAACGTAACATCAACATGTTTTTAGAGAGATTAAAAAAGGTGAATTTATATTCCTTTATATATTATTTACTTAATACAGCACTCGCTTACCCTAGCCAGGCATAGACGGCATTACCATAATTATAAATTAATAGAAATAAAAACTAGCTTTTTTACTGCGAGGAAAAATAACGGGGGTATTATTAGACTAGTTTTTAAGTATTAAAATATTGGTAACATTTTGATGAGATTGAATTAATTTATTCTGAATAAAAAGGTAATCTCACTAGTGGCATTGTTTTGACGTACATATTCAAACGGCACTGGATCGACAGGCATTAGATCGAAAGGCACTGCATCGACAGTCACTGGATCGAACACGGCACTGGATCGACAGGCATTAGATCGAAAGGCAATGCACCGACAGTCACTAGATCGAACGGCACTGGATCGACAGGCATTAGATCGAAAGGCACTGGACCGACAGGTATTAGATCGAAATGCACTGTTCCGACAGTGTCGGAGCTATGCCTGTCGGTGCGGTGCCTTTCGATCTAATGCCTGTCGGTCCAGTGCCTTTCGATCCAGTGACTGTCGGTGCAGTGCCTTTCGATCTAATGACTTTATTTTGTGTCGGTCCAGTGACTTTCGATGCAATGACCGGATCTCATTAATTTAATACAGTACAAATTCAAATGTCGTTTTAAGCCAATATCCGTTTTATGGTTAAATAATTTATTAATTGAGAAAAGTATAACAATTATTAACCATTTTTAAGCATTTCATTAAATAATGATAAGGCGTTTACACGTCATACATGCACCACCTAGCTATTTAAAATTCTTTTGATCTCTTCCTCCAGTTACATTATTCAGCTAAAGTAAATGGATGTCTGGAGATGAGTTTATCTATTGTTTAAACACGAATTTATTTATGGAAGAAGGGGTAGTACTATGCCGGGATTTATAATAACTGATAGTTTAATAAGTGGCTGGGGTGTTTATTCCGCAACCCTATAATTTCACTAAACTTTTTGAATTACGTTCAGTAAAATATGAAAATAATGTGAAATTTTAATTTTGGGTCCAAATATTGTTTGTCATGGGGAATTTAGGGTGCGTTTAGGATCGGGATGTCTTTCCATATCGTTTCGAAAGTTCCTGTTAAAAATGTCAAGAAACGCCACTGGGCGACGGCGTAAGCTATAACTTAGCTTACATTGAGGTATTATTGCGGATAAACACATGGCCTACTTACTTTTCACACATATTGTAAAGCTCCGCCCTTTATTTCGCAAGCAGGTGAGAAGACAAAAATATGGGCGAGACTGATTATAGTGTTTTAAAGGTTCAACCAAGCTAAATGCTTCCAAGAAGATAAATGGTAAACCAAGATGACATGAACTTCCTAGATTATAAAATATATCCAAATCAAAGAATCTGGAGTTTGGGCACTAAAGCCTTTTCAAATGCTAAAGTTTTTTTTTAAGGCAAGCATACTGAATCAAATGTTAAAAGCATACTGTCAAATGTTAATAAGGACCATGTAAAAAATCGACAGAAATATCAAATTTTAATTAAGTTTAAGCGAAGTCGGATGGATGGTTATAGCCGAACTGAGTCCATAAAAGTAGGCATCATAAATTCATTTTTATGAAGATTATTGTTTCTAAAACACTAGTGAAAAATATCTTTTATGCACCGCAGCACCTGGTTATTGCGTAAATATTACGGTACAACGTAACTAGTTAAACAACTGTAAGGAAATACATTTGCCCTCTCGCCTAACTTACTAGCTTCTGCTTTAATAACTTACAACATCTAATTATTTACAGAAACTACACTTTAAAAGAATAGGCCTAGTCAAGCATTTACTTAAACATTATAATTTTAATCCCTAACTAAAATAGAGTGGTCAATTATTCCAATGCAAGTTTAATTCATCAGTCTTCCATGATTAAGAATTTAATGAGCGTCTCTCTAAATACGTAAAAGGAGGCTGCTTTTCAAGAAATTGAGTGCTCATAAACGTCTCGTTTTAAAGTATATTAAGTGATAAAACAACTTATGTGTAGTAACTGATTTACTGTATTTTTTTACAGTATCATAGTAGGTCATTCACATAGTAGACAAAATTGACCCAACATGAGAACCAAAGCCACACAAAGATGTACCCAGCCTCCTGCACGAGATCATTATTTTCCTTATAATCTGGCAGGAATGTCTGCGGTGTCTGGTTTGTTTGTCAATGCCAAGGCAGGCGGTCGTTTTCAAGGTTAATGTCATAAACTTATAATTCGCACATTTGTTTGAAGAAGCATCAAAATTACATAAACTTATGTCAGAACATCAAACCATTGGATTTCCAAAGTCAATTATCAAACTTATCAGAACGTCAAAATTATAGGTATAACATCAATCTTTAATTAAGAGTTAAACACGGTTTTTCTGTTATATCAGCTTGATTTATAAGAAACCAGCTGATGGTAACCCTTTCGATGAACATCTACTTTAAGTAACAGCTGATCGCCTATTCAAGTAAACATCTCATTAGGTTTTATATAAACAATATATTTGTGTAATGATGGAGGCCCTTTTGGGAGGAAGCAAATTTAGATAGAACGAAATGGATGGCTGGAAAACCCTTCTTCTTGAAATTTTCATTCTAGACAGAGACACCAAGTTTCATGGCAAATGTCCAACGGCGACCGAGTCCATAAACTTCAAACATACCAAAATTCTCTTTTATAAAAATGATAAATGAATATAGATACCCTCGCTTACTACCCCAAAACCTCTTTCCTACATATTGAGATGTCCAGCGAAATCAAAACTGTTCGAGTAATTGACGAAGGCTTTCTGTGATTAAACAGTGGACAAGGTATTCTTGGTGGTCGCATGCATTGCACCGTTCACAAACTTCCCTTTGCAGATCGGCTTGGCCAAGAAAACACGGGAGAAAAAAATTCCCGTATTCAGAATTATAAAACATGGACAGAACATTTATAATCAATTCATCTGCGACTTAAAAGTTTAAGAGATCACTTTTGTAAAATGATTGCACCAATTTCAAAGAAATCATTAATTCATACTAATAGCTAAAGTATTAATAGTTTTCTTGACATTTTTTAGTTTTCTTTGTTTCTTCTAACTTTTGGATGCAGCAGATCATAACAATTTAGATACCTACATTATACCTGCTGCTAACGTGGATTGTCTAAAAAAAGTAAAACTAGAGTAATCTGTGTATTGTTTGACATGTATGTATTGATTTATTTATGAAATATACTAAGTTAAGAAAAATGGTTTACTACAGTGTATTCTGTGTTTTATTCAAAATAAGCCTATTAAAAGGTTATTAAAAGGCTATTAAAAAGCTCCTTCTTAAAAAAAAATAAACTCAATGTTAAATCGCAAACATTTTTGGGAAAGCTGTAACAATCTATTGCAAGATTTGTACAAGAAGTCTTTTGACACCTTCTCGCCTTAAATACAAAGAGAATTAATTGAAATTACTCACCCTTCTCAAATAAAAACTAGCAGCAATATAGGCCAAATATATATATTTTAAATTAAAAAATAAAATATTTTTTGTCCTTTGATAATAAAAAAAAAATAATAGGCCTATAGACCAACTCACATGGCGAGGGCGGCGGCGAGGAGGGCGGCGAGGGTGCAGAGGAGGGAGGGAGGATCCATGGTCCGGCGGGAGAGTGAGAGAGCACTACCATGCACCGCACTTGGCCTACTTCCTCACGGATCGCTCCGTCCGACACTGGGAGACATTAACATTTGAGCGCGAGCTCGGGCCTCGCCCGCCAGCGTCTCACCCGCGCCGCCAAGGCCGCCGAGCGCGGTGGCTCTCATCGCGGGAACTGTAACGATGAGCACAAAGGTATCAGACTATCAAACGGCTCGTTCTTTGGTGACGTAAACTTGGCAACAGGTGCATTGGTAAACGTGTTTGCTGCCGTCATAAGCTGGTAAACAGTAGGCCTACCGTTCAGAAAATACTATCTTGTTGAACAGTGTCTATACATATTAGATGATCTGTAATTCGGGATGTTAGTAAGAAACCCCTAACCTATTTCCCTCCCTGGAGGACCTACGACTGGTCTCGTGCCACAACATGGTTGATCGGGACGACTTTTCGGAAGTAAGAAGGCAGTAACAGACATGTTCTATTTTTGCCAATGGATGACATTTTATACTTAGCCTATTTTTTGAGACGTCAACGTTAACATGACTCATTACAGAATTCATGGTGAATGGAAACATGGACTGTTTTATACTTATAAAATGAGCTGAAATTGTTGAAATTAAAGTACTTATCCGGAACTGTCACTCAACGGCGAGTCTTGAAACCGATATTTGATTTTATGCGTAGAAGAAGGAATATGTGTGGATGAAAAACATAATGTGGAATTTACGTGTAGTGGAAGAATGTGAATGTAGATTATGATTTGTTTGGAATTTGAAAGAGCTTCACACTCTGAAGGCTGGGTTCTTTTCGGAAATCCCGGACGTCCCGAACTCGGGCGGACTCGACAATCTACCACCACTGACGGCTGAAAACTCTGATGTCAACTTGCCCCCTTGACTAGCGCTATAGCCTTCGACTGTTAGAACATTTTAACAAATAGTTGCATACTTGCTTACATTTCTGAAGGCAAACAAAATTTATATAGACAGTTATATTTAAAAGTTAAAGTATACTAATAGAGATTATGCAATAACCAACATTGCTAACTTTTGCTGATACTTTCAATACAGAATTTATTGCTCAATCTACTAATCAAAACTATAAAGCAGCTTTCCATACGTTTCTCCATGGTTATTAACAATCTATATAACTTTGATAAAACAAGAAAATAATTTATTCAAACAAATTTTGTCTGAGTTTTTCAAGTCCGGAGGCTTTGAAAGAATTTATTACTTGACGGTTGTTTGCTACTGGATCAAATGATAAGAGACATTCAGCTTACTGCTTTTAAAGATAAGGAGTTATTATCCTGTTTATTGTTAGCATATGTGTGTACGTAATCAGAATTTTATGAACCTTTGCAATGTTTGTGTTTGATTAGTTGCATTTTTGAAAAAAATACTAGTGCACTATTAACTGCTGGATTCGAATGAATTTGAAATAACGTTACAGTTAAAATATTTATTAAACAGGCAAATAATTCTGTGATACGAAAAACTCGGAATCGACCTGATTAATTCATTTAACCAAAGTGTAACTTAAAGAACCAACTGTAAAATAGTAATTACTGAGCGAGTTATCTTCTTTGAAATGATTTATGTACATTCAGCAACTGCTACAATCAACAATACGATTGTCATCGCCATCGTAGCCCACGCTTGATACCTAATCATCATAATAGGCCTATGAGCGGGTGCATTAATGTGGGTAGCGCGCATATCAAGGCGCTGTTTGTTACGCTACCGAACCGCTTGTAGATAACACCTCGGTGCATTTCACGGATCCGATATCTCTACGTTCGAGTTTGTTTGGTTGTTTTACTGTGGAATACAGATCATCAAAGAAGCTGTGTAGTATATTTGCTATTTCATTTATTTACAAACCTGAGTTCCCACGACAAACAAAACCAGGGAGTTCCTCTCTTGTATATTTGTCAAGGTTTCAATAAAAAAGTGTTGTAAAAAGAGCGAAATCCTAAAATTGTATATTACTAACCAAATTTTACATGTTTTGGGTAACAATTGCCTAATCCTCAGCTTTTCAAAATTAACTGTGTAACTTTAAAAAATGAAACAGCAAATTGCAGTAGATCCATCTTTTGAAATAGGTTCAGTAAATCTCCACATGGTGCGAGGGCGTGGCCGAGCATTTGTCACTGTAACCTGTGACTAACGCAATCCTCCGCGGGAGCCACAGCGAGATAAGATACGGAGGGTGCCACAACAAGGTCCTCCCCCTCGTAAATGTGAACGGCTCTGTATTCTCAAACTGTTTGGCAAATGTTAAGTTACAAGCAAAGTTACGGAATATAGGTTCAATTTCTCTTCGTTGAATAAGTTATTGATGTGGAATTATTTTTGTCAAACATCAACTTATTAGGTTGCTTCGTAGACTGGCGAATTTATAGGGGAGAAATAATTATTGAAATCCAATTATAAGCGACGGCTAGGCCCAGAAACATGTTTTGAAAAACCGGCAGCAGAAGGGGGCATTGTAGGCTTGCCCGACCATCATTTGTCACAAATTATTTTCCTAACTATTTAAACCAAAATTATGTTTAAGTCGTTATAGGAATGTTATTGACTTAAGGAATTACACTGAGGAATGATTGCTGGTTAAATTAGTTTTAAAAGGGAGGGATTCGGATCCATTCGGATTTTTTATTACGCTACACAACTAAAGGTAATCTATCTATTCTATCTATTTTTTATATTTAATACGCTAGGGGTTTTTTTGTGATCATTACTCCTCCTAAACTACTCCGCCGATTTTAATGATGAGGAGTCGTTTGAAAGTGCTTGCGTGTAGTTTTGCAGGAAATAAAATTTTACAAAGATTAGTCTAAAAGGAACGGCCCTTGACGCCCTTAAAGTTTTGTATTTGTCCATAAGATTTAACATGGGAATATACATTTCAATTGAGCAGCTGAATAGAGTAAACAAAGTTTTTCAGCAAAGCCATATGTTATTATTGGAATTGAAACCATTGAGTAAAAATAATGTTAAGCAGAATTTAAGCATTCATTTACGAGTTAGTAGATTTAGTGAGCCATTTATTTCGGGTTCACGTTAAGAAGGGTTATAATTTAGTAATAGAAATTGAACTACAGCAATTTTTCCTAAAATAACGTAAAATCTATTAAATTAATTATAATTTTTCAAATATAATTTACTTCTTTATTACCTATTTAAAACCATCCCATTTAAAAACATTTGTGTGGTATAAACTTGCGGTCGATTTCCAAATAACTGTTTGTTTTCTTATTTTATGTTGCCTGTAATAATTAATTTATTTATACTAACTAGGTGTCAAGTCTCCAATGAAACTGTTGACCAGTACTTTAGAGTACTAGTCGTTTCCAGTTAATGAAATTAACTATTTGAATGATGAGAGAAAATTTTGTCAACTTTGAGCAGGCATATATTATATAGTTTGCAAAATATTGTATATCATTATTAGTTTAATTCTTATGAGTTTATGTTTTCTTAGCGTTGTTATGATTTTAGTTTGGTTTTCTCTTTAATTTTCATATTTTTTTCTGATGATTTCTAGAAGTATAATAATCAATATTTGCTCTCCACTGAGGTACAGCATAGTTGTTGTGTTTATAGATTTTCCATGTGTGAATTTCTTCGGGCTGCATAGAAGTGGTCTCGAACCTGAATGTGAGATTAACTACTCGTATTAAGTCTTTATTTGTTCCTTTTGATTTTCGCTTTATCATCAACTTTTCCTCGAATTCCCAATATCCTAAATGCATACTTCTCCTCTTCATATGGTTCACAGTTTTCTTTCTTTAATTTGTTCACATACGCATTTTAATGTCTGCAACAATTTTATTAGGCCCTCTGGCAACCTTCACCGTTACAGGTCGTCTTCATGCAATCCCGCCATTCCCTGGATTTAACCCATACTTCTTCAACACATGACATTTAGGACTTGCTTGTACATAAAAATATTGTTTTCTCTTTTTGTGGCTGGGAGGCCCATAGTTAAAACTCTGTCTCCTTCAAATCTTGAATAATTGGTTGTGGATAACTAATTACTTCTATCCTAAGGTATATTTCCTTTTTAAGCGAACCAGTAATCATATCTCCCAAGCTATATTGTGTTTTGCCTTGTTTTTGCCTTATTCCTAATCCTTCATATTTCTTGTTGGAGTGTAAAAGCCTTCTTGAAGTACCACTTGGAAGTTGGAACACTTTTTTAAATAGAACTTCTTTTTCGGTTGTCTCCGTCTTTAAAGAACTGATCAGGAATTTCTTTTAAACAGACAGTTTGAAGAGAATACATTTGTTTGGTATTGGTGAAATGAAATTTATTGGTTTACTTTATTACGTTTTTTACACCCACTTTTAAAAATTATTTTATGTGAGTGATTCTCTACAACAGATTTATTTTCTACAACAGATTTTAATTTTATTTGAATATTATAGTTCAATATTAATAATCCACCAAGATATGAATGCTTTCACAAAGTAGTTGTTGTAAACTAAAAAAATAACCAAAAAATGTAAATAAATATCAAAGTGACAGAAGGTAGACATTAAGGGTTTTCTCAATACAGCTGTTAATTAAAATAAAAAGAGTTTATATAAACCATATGTTTGGTAAAATATACTTCCATTTAAAATACATGGGAACTTTAAAGTCCAGTGGGGCAAAGCACATTGAAATTAGGATTACAAAAATTATTCCATAACCTCTACAGAAAATTCCCTTTAATTTGACACTTCAATCATAAAAATCGGTTCATAAATAAAGGAGTTTTGCTGTACACAAGAAATTCCTTAGCAAATTAGTATAATAGATATTCCATAACCTCTACAGAAAATTCCCTTTAATTTGACACTTCAATCATAAAAATCGGTTCATAAATAAAGGAGTTTTGCTGTACACAAGAAATTCCTTAGCAAATTAGTATAATAGATGATTTAAGTATGACAAAGGCACCTTAGTGAACTCGATTGATATACATTTGTCTTGGAGTTTATGGTGATGGTTAATATGAAATTTGTTTGAGTAATGATCTAATAATTAAAATATTTAATAACTGTATGAAGGCGCCCGATCAAGTTGATTAAAAATAAAAATGCTAAAGCTTTTCACAAAACTATTTTTATTTTGTTCTGTGTTAGTCATAATCATGTAAGAAACCTAATTTATTAAAATAATATATTTTTAACAACTAACTAATTTGGTACTAAGTGATGTTTTGTGGTTGCAGTAAGGATGTTACTTCTGCATATACTTTTGTTATATCTGTAAATTAACATAAATAAAAACATCTCCTGAAAGATGATAGAGTATTCACAATAAATATTGTTTAAAAAGAACTTAAATAAATAATTTTAGTATTACTGGAAACGACTTTGAAGTCTAACCGTGTTATTTATAAATTGGTTCTAGAAAACTGAACCATAATTATTTTCATTTAGAGTCAATATATGACAATTGCTCAATCCCCAGCAACGGGTTTACTAAACAAAAGCAATGGGTTTTTGTTAAAAAGGTGATCTGATGATTGATTTTTGATGGTAGAGATAAGCATTTCTGAGATTCAGTTTGAAGTGAAAACTGCATATAGAATGCAGCATAGGCATATATATGTTGGGCTTGCATAGGCCTTTTCGACCTATGCACTACTTAAAGAAGGAAAAAATCTTTTCAACTCTACAATTTTCTTTTTTTGGTAGCAGCACACTTTGGCATTTAACAGTAAATTAATAGCCAAAATAAAAAAAAATTAAAACAATCACTTTGCTTCGACATTAATAGTAATTGAAGGGGTCCCCTGTAAAACGTTCTAAGCGACAAAATATCAAAATCAGAGATATTCAGTGAAAAAGGTTCTCTAGGACATGAGCTACACCGTGGTATATTTTGTTTTGAAGATTTTTGAGTTGGTAGCCCTGATTTCGTCTGTCAAAGTTTGCGTGCTTTGCGGGACTGCGCGGACCTTCTGGGGAATAACGTTCTATTCGCCGAAAGACGGAATCCCCGCCGATCGTTGTGCTGTCACCCAAGGACCGAAATTGCGTAAATAAAAATAAAAGACGTGAAGTAAATATTGGTAGGTGGAAGGATAAGGTTAGGAATGAATATAGAAAAGTTGGATTACCCTATATTTCAAAAACTAAGAAGCCAAGGCCTGAAAATTGCCCCCAAAAGAAGTGGGTAGAATAACGTTTTAAGCACCACATGTGGATAACTTTTAGCAAAATGACATATCACGTTTTAGTAACAACATTACGTTTTTGTACTTTTACATCAATAAAACTGTTTTATATTCAGTTTTATTTTTATTTCTGTTGGTATTCCTACACTCCCTAATGTTTTCTTCCAAAGTTGAAGAGCGGTCCGTCAGAGAACGTTTCAAACGCCAGTCATTTAGAACGTTTTAACCCCTAAAAAACGCGTAAAATGTTTTAAAATGATTAATGGCACGTACATATTCAATATAAGGCGGCATTATGATGTTATAAATAGGGTGTTAAAAAATTATAATGATTATAAGTCCTAACCTTTAAAAAACCGTAAATTTTAGAATTCAACTTTCAACACTTGATTACTCAAAACTAGGTTTTTGTCGTTTAGAACACGGGGGACCCCTTCAATTAACAAACGACCTTTCACTTCTCCTAAATCAGTAAGAGTATAATAATTTTAAAATACTGGTTTTTCTTCAAATAATTTCATTTATTCATTGGAATCAGACTTTTTAAAATAGCAAATTTTTAATTAATATTTTTGAAGTTTATTATTAACACTAAGTATTGAAGTACTGTACTGTATATAAAAATAGTGAAGGTGTAAATTTTGGAACCTATTTCAGATTGTTTCATTTGTTAAAAATTTTAAAACTAATAGAATAGTGAAAAAAATTAACTTAACACTTTTTTCAAATTGTTTACCGTTTTTGAGTTTTCTTTAAACCTCATTGATGAAAAGAAGCGTTAATTAATTAATGTAATAATAATAATTATTACAAATACAAATAAATATTTTTTTTAGTTTCCTATTTTCTGAACATATCTTGATAAAACGTAGTATTGGCTTCATCTAGTTTAGATATACCAGATTATGGCTTAAATTTCCCGGTTTTCCAGATTGTTGAGACAGCAAACCTGCTACTCACCTCCCCAATTTCGACCTTAAAGAAAGAACATAACGTCATAATTTAATAAAACTTGCTACATGGTTTCACCTAGTTTAAATATTCTGGATTACAGGCTAAAATCCCTATTTTTAAACTTTAGTAGCAGCAAACCTTCATACTCACACCCCATGTTATTCTTACGGGGAATATTTTTTTATGCTTTTTACAGAATGAATGTTGCTTTGACTTGATATAAGTAGCCCAAGCAAATTAGACCAAAAATGAGCTGTAGCACCCAAAATTAGGAACGGTCTGGGAAATCGTTTTAATCGGTTCAGGGCGTCCCAAACAAGGTAAAAGTAAGGTTGCGATGGATTCTGACTGGTGCTTACCTTTTGAGAGGCAAAAAACCACAAAAATTGTGTACTTTTTATAGATTTTTACTTATAACTCGAAAACAGTGCATCCTAGAGAAAACTTTTACTGTATATATATTTATATTTATTCCAATTATTTACTCTTACAGATGGAAGTTAAGAGTTAGAAAGTATAATATGAAAATTGGCAGGGCTATGAGTTATTCTAACCATACTAAGAAACCCAAAATTGGACATCAAACACTTTTATTAAAAGTATAGGAACAAGTTGTAATACAGTTTGTCTACGCTTCTCCACTGAAATACACACAGTGTTAAAAGATCAATGATAAGTCTGTGAAGTTAGTTTTTCACAGCTAAAACAAATATTTTCTGTTCTCTTATAATTTTTCTACTAAAACCCAGTTTATATGCTTTCCCATATATTTTAAAAGATAATCAAACTAGGCTATGATTTATATTGGACATTGGAAAGAAAATAATGAAAATAAAATGTTACACTGACCACATTAGCTGTTTGCCAAAAAGACATCCCTGATATTTGCATATAGGCCAAGCAAATTAGACTTGTAGCACCCAAAATTAGGAACAGTCCGAGAAATCGTTTTAATCGGTTCAGGGCGTCCCAAATAAGGTAAAAATAAGTTTGCGACGGATTCTGACTGGAGCTTAACTTTTGAGAGGCAAAAAGCCACCAAAATTGTGTACTTTTTATAGGTTTTTACTTATAACTCGAAAACAGTGCATCCTAGAGAAAACTTTCAAATTACACTTTTAAAGAACATGAAATTCTGCGTCAAATGACGTATAAATCATCAAGATCGACCTCACCGTTTAGCCACAACCGATCGTCAAACTTCTCTTCCTTTAACGAAAAATCGAGCATATCCTGCTCTCTGGCGGGGAACTTGGAAATGAGTAAGGATTAGATGAGAGGAGAACGTTGTCCTTGTATTTTTACATTTGGGTTTTATTTTTTCGTGAGTAATAATCATATTTACCTCTTTAAATCTTGTTTGAAACGTTTATTAGATGGCGGATTAAGTATTTTTCATAAAAATATTTTTATCATATTTTTTATTGTAGTTTCGATATGTATTTGAAACTATTAATATTTGCATCCCGTAGTTTAGTAAAGGTATTTTGTCTCGGCATTGACCCAATAGATTTTTCTACATTTTTTATCAAATTAAATATTGGAACACGGCTATTTGGGATTATTTAATGTTGTCGCTTAGCTAATAAGATTGTGTGCAAAGAGTTCCGTAATTATGTATGTCTTGGTGTTCTAAACCAGTTCTTAGTATAATGTTTAGAAAGATTATGGACTTTAAATCCGACTGCTACTGCTCGTTCTAAATCAACAAAAATAGGTTTTAGTGCTTGACATGTCTGTAAATAATTCTATTTGCCCATCTTTTACCGAAGATTCAAGGCCGGACGTCAAAGGCTTCCAGGCTAGCGTTACGTATAGGTTACACACCGTAATCAACTGACAAGCATTGCATACCTTAAGTAATTAGCATACTATAAAACAATAAGCAATATAACAACAAAATATATAAAACCAATCCTTGATTTTAAATTCAGCTTGACGAATTTAGGTGAGTAACTTAAACATAACGCTAGCCTTGAAGGCTCTGTCTGACGCCTGGCCTTGAAGTTTTGGTCAAAATTAAAAATCGGCTCATTGAACTATTAATCACAGAGAAGTCAAGCACTAACACCTATTTTTGTTGGTTTTTAGTACTCAGAGTAGTAGCAGAAAAATTTTGAAATCAATTTCTTTTAAACATAACTTAATGGTTAGGTAAAATACCATGACATAAAATTATGGAACTCTTAAAAAGTTTGCACAAATTCTCATTCGGCATTGAGAATATTAAATTAACCCAGTATTGACAGTATTTCATTAAGATTAATTTGATAAAAATAAAGAAAAATCTATTGGGTCAACGCCGAGACAAAATACCTTTACTAAACTACAGGATGCAAATATTGATAGTTTCAAATACATAACAAAACTATAATAGAAAATATGAATAAAATAATTTTTTATGAAAAATACCTAATCCGCCATGTAATAAACGTTTCAAACGAGATTTAAGGAAGTAAGTATGATTATTACTCACGAAAAAATAAAACCCAAATGTAAAAGATATAGGGACAACGTTCTCCTCTCGTCTAATCCTTACTTATTTCCAAGTTCCCCGCCAGAGAGAAGCATATGCTCGACTTTTCGTTAAAATAAGAGAACTTTTTACGATCGTTTGTGGCTAAACGATCTGTGGTGGGGTCAATCTTGATGATTTATACGTCATTTGAAGCAGAATTTCATGTTCTTTAAAAGTGTAATTTGAAAGTTTTCTCTAGGATGCACTGTTTTCGAGTTATAAGTAAACATCTACAAAAAGTACACAATTGTGGTGGTTTTTTGCTTCTCAAAAGTTATGCACCAATCAGAATCCGTCGCAATCTTATTTTTACCTTATTTGGGACGCCCTGAACCGATTAAAACGATTTCCCGGACTGTTCCTAATTTTGGGTGCTACAAGTCTAATTTGCTTGGCCTAAAGGTTTCGTCTAAACTATTTATTTTTAAGCATTCGAAATTCTTTGAGTATGCAGTTCTGCTGCAAGGGAGGTATTTACAGTCTGTGGGAAGTATTAAGCTGAGTATGTCAAATGAACCAAGAAAAAATTTTGGATCATACAAGGAACTGTTCAGATTGGATCTCTGATGAACTTAAATGTTGATCATTGAATCTAACAACTAAGCGAGAACTCCAGGAAGGTTAGTTCTGTTCTTACAGTCATGATAATGAACATTTACTGGTTTTCGAGAGTGATAATAGGAATTTATTGAAAATGCTAACAATGAGTTCAGCTCTTTCTAGGAAATTCCCGACTTCAACAAACTGCTCTCATTTTACAAGCAATTGGTTGGTCAAGGTTTCGTTTACAAAATAGTAAATCTTACAGTGGTTTTATAGGTGTTTTGTCACATTCTACGAAACAGCTTTGTGATTACAAGATGTTTATGTGCATTTTATCGCATGAATGAATTATTCATTTTAATCATGTAAATCGAAGGCATCATTGATAATTTTACTATAAACGTCTTAATTTTTTTAATCTTAGATATTTACATACAAAACTTAGAAAATTACTCTTGGACACAAAATACAATTGTAAGACGTATTCAGTGACCCCCAACCTCCTCAGGGGACAGCCCACTAGGATTAAGAAGAAAATCTTAAATGTAAGCATAGGTTGATGTGTACATCAAATTAAAGCTCTTTTTGAGAAGAATACAAAAATCGCATCACTGAATCCTAAATGGCGGCCGTTTAAACTTTTCTCAGCTGCAATTTTTAACCTACCTTAAAAATTCTATTTCAGATGTTCTAAGGGTCCTTTCGAGATGCGATTTGCGGCATTTAGTCAATAATTTATGTATTATGTATGGCGCTACCTATGCTGGTCATCTACCATTCAAAACATCTTTTAAAGTATGTCCCTCATGAAAGAGGCAATTAAATTATGCTTTGTTCCTTCTTAAAAATATACATATAGACCTATGCACACCCCATGACATTAATAAACTGTAAAATAATATAAGAAAACGCAAAAATCTCCCTAATAGCAATTTTTCTAGGGTAAGGATTTTTTCATATCTTTCCTCGACTACTATTAGTAGGTATTTACAAAACAAGTAAATATATGTAAGACCCAAAACTCAGCCTTAAACTCCACTTTTCAGGCACTATTAATTTAAGGAGAGAAATAGTAAAATACCTTCTATATGCCATCTTAAAATGAATATTTTGTCTGAAAACAATCCATTTATAATAATTATGTACTGTATATAAAGTTAAAATAAGAGGAAAGAAATAGATAAAATCCCTCCGTAAATGTAAATACAGATTCAAAAAGTCACTATTACGAAACATCATTCAGCGTCTGTTTGTTCTCGACCACTACTGATAATGATATTACAGGTGCCGAAACACTTTCTATTTTGCTTTGACAAGCCTTTCACTTGCAGTCGCTTACATACTTATCCTCTCTTAGCAACAAGGGGTCTTAAGTTTGTCTAAAAATATAAATACCAACATCTTTCATATTTTTCTGAAAATTTGAAACGATTTTATGAAGATTCTTTGGTTTTGTTTACACTAAAATAATTGCATATAATTGAGTTTAAAATAATCTAAACATATCAGAATTTCATTTAAAAAAACCAAAATGTGTTCTTTTCAAACTTCATTTTACACAATTTTTTAGAGAGAGATAATTAATTTGTCTGGAATCCAACTGATACACTTTGAATGAGATATCTTGTATGCAATGAGGGATGTATGAAAGTGAATTCAGTTTTTATATAAATGTTTTGGCAACGAGAAACAAAAAAATAAGAGATATTATAAAGGCATAATTCAACTAAATACTTTTCAAATGGATCAAATATTTTTTTTATTGGGAGGCAGGAAAGGCAGTAAAGACAATAAAAATATATAAGAATAAAAAAACATTTATTTAACTTAACAAGTATTTACAGATAACATCTAATACGTCTACTTTGCCTTCTTAGAAGGATAACAAAAAAAATTATTTAACTTCTAATAATCAACAGATAACAATTGATACATTTGTTTTCCCTTTTTTATTAGGAAACCTTGAGTGTTGAGATTTGAAACAAAGGTGAAAAAGTCCCCAATTTGAATTTTTGCAAGGGCGGCAACTTCTTTCATCTCTGTTATAGAGAAAACTGATTTTGCTTGAAGCTCAGCTCTCTTTTGCAAGGCAGTGATGAATTTCTTCGCCTGAAAACGCACAGATTAATATTAAAATTGTACATTTACATTTTAGTATTTCTAGATGTTTTGGGGTATTATCAAGCTAAAAATAAAATAAGCATGGGAAAATAAAAGTGCATAAAATACATAACTACCTAGAAAAATGCCAACAACTTTATCAGCACCAAGCAGCTACTAATATGTTATATAAGATTTGGCAAACCTGATTCTTAGAACTGGAGCCAGACCCGTGTATGGAGCGGTGGAAGTCGAGGGCTCCAAACTCGTCGATGAAGGTGTCAACCATGCTCCAGCGCATCAACTCCACGACGTCCACTGCATCCTGCTCCGTCGCCTCCTCCCTCAGCTCTGCCTTGGCCCGGGCCTGCACAGCAACACAAGTCAACAGTGAGCAGCCACAAGCAGCAACAGCCCACTGTGCTGCAAAGAACTAGGCTTAAAATACCAACTGATCTGTTCTACGTGGACTTACACGATGAGGAACATAGACAATAGACATGGCCATATCTAGTACTAAAGCCAGGCAGAGCCCTAACAGTGCCAGCTGATTTGAAGTAAAAACAGATAGTGTTATAAGAGAGTATGGATTAACAAATCATCTGAACCCTTAAAAGTGATGTTGGCATTTACTATTCTCACGGCTTTGTTACTAGAGATGGCTATGACCTAGATCATGAGAAAAAAGTGTCATGGCCTTCTCCAAACTCATCTAGAAAACTTGTGAATGCACTTAAGATTATTAGCTCTCCTTCCTTATACCAGTTATAACTCTTAGTGTCTGTTTTATTCTAAATTATTCATGGACTCAATGACCATAAAGTCAATCACTTTGGTTAAAGTTTAAAAACTTTACTCTACTCTTGATTTCCAGCTCTGATACACCCTTGCTCTAGTTTCAACTTAATGGGGAAAAAGGAGAATTTAGAAGTGTCTATTGTCTATGAAATAGTTGGGTTAGCCACAGACAAGCCCAACTTACTATACTTGCTTGTTTATACTTTATAAATAAAGACCTTACATTTAATTGATTTAATTGAAATGGCTCACCTGTGCAACAATAAGAGTATTGTTTACCAAATCTAAGAAGATTCAAGATCTGACAACCTTTTTTACACAGTAAAATATTGACTTTTCCGATAAAAATCCTCTACTAGCCCTGTCCAGTACCATCACTCACCTGCGTCAGTCTGATGAGGGACTCCAGCTGCCGGGTGGTGACTGGCGTCGAATCCAGCGTCTGGTGTTGCTTCCTCAGCTCCAGGTAGAAGTGCTGCAGCACCCGAGCTGCCTCAGCACTCAGCCGCACACTGGCCACGTACTTGCGAGCATATGCGATGTACTTCCTCAGCAACACCTGGGGCAGTAAATCCACCTGCTCTCCGTTCAGCTTCAGCCTCTCGCTGTAACACACGCAGGTTGTGTAGGTAGAGCTGCGTCAGCACTCAGCCGTACGCTGGCCACGTACTTGCGAGCGTACGCAATGTACTTCCTCAGCAACACCTGGGGCTGCAAGTCCACCTGCTCTCCGTTCAGCTTCAGCCTATCGCTGTAGTCAGCGAATCCTTAACGATTCTTATAGAGAGAACTCCAAAAAAATGCTATCAGATAGATAAGACTTAAAAAAACTACTATTTATTTTATATGAGCTAAAAAAATACTGATATTTTAATACCAAAAATAGACTCATTTTCTCAAAAAAAAAGTCAATTTAGTGTAAAATATTATAAGGGAACGACATTAGGAGGCAAATAAATCAAGAATGTGAGGCATTTGAGAAGTGTCAGCAACCGTTGTGTGTACCTTATCTTTCACAAAAACTTGTAGACCGAATTTAAGCCTTGGGATATCTTTCATAAAAACCATTAGAATAAACATTTATCAGGACTGTCTGAATAATAATAAACCCTGACCTTAAGTAACATTAATATTATTAAAACTAGAGGTGTGCGGATATCCGAAAACTCGGATCGGATTCGGATCGGATCGGATATCCGAATCCGATCCGAGGGTTTTATAACTATCCGGTAAGACTGACTAGATATCCGACTCTATCGGATAGACTGCATTTTTTGGGGTAAATTGTGAAGTAAGATCAAATTTTCAAGTAAGGAAAGTCTTCCAAACAAAAGAAGTCACTGCCGACGAAAGTACATTAGTGACAGAAAACATCGCGGAGCAAAAACGACGCTTTGAAATGCGACGGTTGCGATAGCGGCTAGAACAACGCCTCAACACAATGCGATTATGTAGTGGTATGCATCAAGCGATGTATTTCGGTTGCCGATATTGCGACTCGTGATAAGATCGAGAATCGAGATCGTTGTATACGATCAGATTACTGCGCAATACCCGACACGATAACAAACATTTTCTTAAGATAAATTCTTGTATCGTAGCATTAAATCAGTTAACAAATAGTAGTACAAACTGTAATAGTTCTGTCTCGATTAGTATCCGTTACCGACGAAACATCGATTGGTATGAGGGAGAATCGCAATCAAGACAAATCAGTGTTCGCCATTGACCGACAGTGTCGACAGTGTCCAACAGTCAGTCGTCTTGAATTTCCAAAACGAAATATCCCGTAAATACCCCATAAATAAATAGTCGTGTCGATGTTTCGTACGACTATTTCAGGCCGTAAATATCTTACGTGGCCTGTCGATACGATAAAATTAAAAGCCTACAATAATTTTGGACTGTGAAAGATTTGGCAAACTTGTTCATTCATTGTTTTGTCTTTCCAAATCAATTAATTTTGAATGTCGTCGTCTGCTTAAAAGCTGAATTAACTCAAGAACGTCTTTCTTCTTACTTTATTTATCAATTAAACAATTACCTACCTAGAAATAGAAAGTTGAACGATCACAAATAAGTTTTTATTTTGCTGAAATATTTATCTTTGACGATTTAAGCCTAGTCAAAGCCGGCCGGCCGTATTTTCAATACGTGATTAAAATTTTAAAATGGACTTTCTTAGATAACAGTACAATGCGACTTGACAGCCGACGTCTATGAAAATAATTAGTGAGTTTGCTTGTTGTTTGTGATATAAAACAAATAGACCTTTGTTCTAACTAAATGACCAAGCTTTAATACCGAAGTTTAAACCTTATCTTGAAATTTAGGTTAAGTTTACTGCTCGGACTTATTTTGTTTTTTTAGTGTTATTGTAGTGAATCAAAATCTAGGTTGTCAGGCATTAATGCATAAATAAAAATCAAATATGAGGTGATCGGTGAATCAAGTTTTATATTTAATTCTTTTGTCTAGTCACTTAGGCCTAGTTTCTGATCAAATAGGCTAAGGAAAAGAACAAAAAAGACAGAGGCCTAATAGTGAAAAAATTTAGGTTGCATTGGAAAAGGATTTTTTAAGTTGCAAATCCTGAAATTGATTTAGGCCTATTAAGCTTATTCAATTAATTATATTACCTATGCTTAAGGGGAATCAACGAATTTCTAAATTCTCAACAGATATTTAGCTGAACCTTTGCATACTTTAATAATTGACATTTGGCCTATATTGGAAACAATATATCACAACAATCAACAACTCAACCCTATCAAGGCAAATCCTACCTTACACATTAGGATGATATGGTAGTTCCTTGCAATTACCTTAGGCTTTTGAGAAAACTTAAATCTGCTCATTACGCCGCGCCGTAAATATCCGAATCCGGTATTATCCGATCCGAACCTGTTGTTATCCGATCCGAAACCAATCCGAACATAAGCTATCCGATCCGAATCCGATCCGATCCAAAAAATCACTATCCGCACACCTCTAATTAAAACCATGACCTCAGATATTACAAAACCATTAAATTACCTCATTATTCACTGAATCTCTTAAGACTCATGAATAATTAAAATAACTTACCATATATAAAATAGTTACTGGGCTGCTGGCAAGGTTAGTGACAATCAGAGCTTAATTAACAGTTTGCTCTTCAACTTACTGTATAATATTGTAGACCAACTCATTGAGACCTTGTAAATTAAATCTTTAAAATAATTATATTTTCTAAATTACAATTTATTACATGATTATTATTTCTGCCCAAAGAAAATGCATCATTTTTGACAAAATTTACATGCACAAACGAATAAAAAGTTATGCTTGCATAATTATTACGATAAAAAAATCTCCCTTCTACATAAGGAGAAATATATCATCAGGTGATTGAAAAAAAAATTAATTACTTTCATTACATATAAAAATGGATCTGCCGCCATAATATGGTTGAGTTTACCTGAGAGGCAAGTCACCCTCGGGGAGGTTGGACTGGGTGGAACCAGTTATAGAGGAACCATCTGAGGTCGGCTTGACTCCCGAATGCAGAGCCATCACATGTTCCGACAGCAGGCTGTCTAGTTGCTGGATAAAACAGGAAAGAAAGTCACTCAGTTTGAATAGACCGATTAAATGAACATTTAAATATCTAAGAAGAATTTTTAGATAGTATTTTTAATTCATGAGGGCCATTCTTATATGACGTGAAAAATACTGTTGTCAGTAGCCAGTGGATACAAGTCATTCACTTCGAAAACTAGATCTTAGGGTCAATAAACAAACATAAAGGGTCCCATACTTAGTAATTAAAGCTCTTAATTCATAAAGTATTAAATGCAATCAATGTATTTTCAAACATCAATGCATTGAAAAACAAAGCCAACAGTGTACTAAAAACGCTTGTGAGAACACTAACCTCATTTGGCCGGTCCAGCAGAATGAAGACGAGGTCAAAGCGTGACAGCAGCGGCTGGCCCATTCGCAGGTTCTCCGAGACAGTCTTGGCTCTGTTGTAGTGGCCACTGGCCGGGTTGGCGGCGGCTAGGATGGCAGTGCGGGCCGGCAGAGAGCACACCACCCCCGCCTTGGCTATGCTGATCACTTGCTGCTCCATGGCCTCCAGCAGAGCCTACAACATGTCGCACAGTCTTGGCTCTGTTGTAGTGGCCACTGGCCGGGTTGGCGGCGGCTAGGATGGCAGTGCGGGCCGGCAGAGAGCACACCACCCCCGCCTTGGCTATGCTGATCACTTGCTGCTCCATGGCCTCCAGCAGAGCCTACAACATGTCGCACAGTCTTGGCTCTGTTGTAGTGGCCACTGGCCGGGTTGGCGGCGGCTAAAATGGCAGTGCGGGCCGGCAGAGAGCACACCACCCCCGCCTTGGCTATGCTGATCACTTGCTGCTCCATGGCCTCCAGCAGAGCCTACACCAACTCATCAAGGTATACTCAGCTATAAATTATAAAGAAGCTTTGAAATTTCATTTTCTCTCACGATTCTATCCACTTTAGAGCTAGAGGGTGCTTTTTTTTAAACGCAACCCAAATTTTATTTTACAGTGAAAGATTATTCACCCCCAAGATCCTTGTATTTGACCCCCCCCACTATATTATTTCCTTTGGAGATGCATAAAAAATAAGGCCTACCAAAACAATTCATAGGATATTCAGCACCAAAAAACAAACATAACAAATTTAATACAAGAAATTTAAAGAGGTACTTGCAAAATGTGTTCAGGAATTAGATGGAGAGCAACTTTGTATAAATGTCAAAGGCGGATTGTTTTAACATATGAAGTAAGCTAAATGTGATCAAACTTAAATAATAGGTTGTATAAAATGTAAATATTAACAAAACAATGCTCATTTCATTCAATCTTAAACATCGGTTACGTTTAATAAAACACCCTGTACTACTAAAATTTTAACAAACAATATTCATCTCTGAAAACCGTTCTATCCTAAACATAAAGACATATAACATATACCTGATGCACATAAAGACATATAACATATACCTGATGCTGAACTGACATCTTATCAAATTCGTCAATGCAGCAGCAGCCTTGGTCGGCCAACACCAGAGCTCCGGCCTCCAAGGCGAAGTCTCCCCCTCCCTCCCTCGTCAGAGTGACTGTCAGGCCTGAGGCTGTGCTCGTGTTGCCACACACGTACACTCCTGGGAACACGGCCAACAGTCAATTACAGAATTACATTATGATGTTAAAACATAGTAACAGATCATTTGATGTCAATTTTCAATGATAAAAAATAATGTTGTCAAAATAGTATTTTTGGAAAGACTGTGAATTTCTTGTCCAAACATTTAGAGTTTGAATAAACTCACTAATTTCTAGTTGCTTTACTGATCCATCTAAATAATGAAACTGGATTGTGATGAAAACCAGGTCTTGACCAGAACCTTAATATTGCATTAAGCGACTACCAACAGCCGGCAGAGAAAAAAACTTAATAGATAAAAAAAAAAACTAATAAATAACATTATAACAAATATTATTTAAAATAAAATAAAACTTTAAGGTTAACCAAATTACGCCTATCAAGAAATCCATTTGGACTCCAATTATCCTTACTGAAAATGGCTGCATTCAGATTTGATGTATTACAGGAGACCTCCTCTTATATGGACATCGTTTAACCTGACTAATCTCAGTGGAAGAAAAATATTTTTAATCAGACAATTTTTATCAAAACATCAGTTTTCCAGACAAGATCTGCAGGAAATGGACAATACTGAATCAACGATTCTCATGGAAAAATATTTGAGACAGGAAATTACATATTTAAATACTATACTCTCTTCGATTTAAGTAACTGAGTTAGTTTAAGTTTATGAGTGATTGAGGAATGATTTTGATGATTCCCGTGAAAAATATATTATACACAAAATAACTTATGTTTAATGTTTAGATTTAAAAACTAGTTTCAGGAAACGTCGGTTTAACCGGAATTAATCTTATCTTTTCAGGCCTTGGTCCCGAGGAGCCTGGGTAAAAGGGATTCTATTGAATTCAGGCTCAGGTTCATAGTGACCGAGGACTGAAAATTGAAAGATTTATGCATAAATATCAAGAATCCTATCGAGTCACGTGAGGTCAAGTACAGGTTTTATCGTGGCTTCTGGCAAGTAATTTTCCGTTATTGTCCCTTTAAAGTAACTGATTGAATCAAGGCTTTCAATCAACAAATTTGAATGTTAAAAAAATTCAGTGTCGTGAATAAAATAAAAAAAAAAACACTGGATGTTCACCTCTAGGGGCGACGGATGCGCAGGCCTGCAACATCTGAGACTTGCCGAGGCCCGGGTCGCCCACGACCAGGATGTGAGAGTCGCTGCGACCGTGACTGGACTGCGACCCTCCCAGCAGCCCCAGCAGCAGACCGGCCTTCACCATCTCGTGACCGTAGATTGACGGACACAGGGAGTTGACTAGAAGTCGGAACAGCGACGGCTCACTGTGTATTTCCTACGGCAGCCACAAAACATTAAAACGTTATAAAATTACAGTAGAACCTCGATTAACCGTCACTCTTTTAACCGTCACTCTCTGATATCCGTCACTGTTTCCGGGCTCGCAATATGTTGTAAAATGGCGTCCCAGAAAGCACGGAAGAAAGTGCAAGCGCCATTGTGATCGAACGCGACTGTCCGCGGCGAATGACCTTGAGTTTCCGCCGAAAATCACCACTCGCCAGGAGTAGTATGGGGGTGAGCGAGTTATTTATTACTCATTGGCATGATGATTTTTTTGTTATAAGGCAAGCATTGGAGTTCTGAGTTAGGCCTACATAGTGTTTGCTGTTACACAGTGTGTAGCTAGATACGTACTGTTAATGAACTGTTGACGTACGTAACTGTTGATTGTTAACGATGGCTGAAAAACAAAAACGAGTCGTACTAGGGCTTGACCCAAAGATCAAAATTATTAAACGTTTAAGGAAGGGCGAAACAGCTACGAGTTTCACCCTGATGTATGGTGTTGGCGACTCAAATTTGAGGTTATGTAATTCACTTACGAACACTGAATGAGCAGAGCACACAGTTTAGAAGGTTTGCAATTACCATTGTATGAATGTAATTTGAATATAAATATGAATTATCCACTTATACAGGGTTTAATTTCTTCCAGAATGTTTTAAATCTACCTATTGGAACAGGTTTATGGCTAAATTTCTGTTATCCGTCTATTCTCTTAACCGTCGCACTCCCGGTCCCGAGAGTGACGGTTAATCGAGGTTCTACTGTAATAGTTTTTTTAAATTTCATTGTTGTTTGGAGTGCAAAGGCAGGTTTGTCTGAAAACTGTATTTTACAACTTAACGTCCTAATCCTCCACAATAGCTCAGTACCTCAGTAAGCCTACCCTACATCAGGCTTGTAATCTGTCCATTATAATTTTGTCTTGGCGTCTTCCTGAGATCTCCTATCTGTGCTTGGGCTTAATGAATCTGCAATTAATTTTTCCATCATCAAATGTTACACACTGCAAAAACAAGATATAGTTGCAAAATAAGCTTTCTGCTTCCCAAAAAATCTGCCAATGTTTCCATTTACATTTTCTTTTAGCCATTTTTTAGAGTGACAAAGCCTGATGACCTCTCATATCTATATATATAATTCCGTAAGTCAAATTTTTGTAAAGAAATTGTGAGTGACTGGATGGCCGTAGGAGGATGGGAGGGGTCTTATTTTAAAGGTCTTAACGTGAATTTTGAGGGAAAACTATTCATTTTTCTTATTTTTTTACCATAAATTCTCAACAGAATAAAACTTTTCCCATTAAAACAACATGGGGTTTAATTTGTTTACATCTTTTGAAATTAAAACAGCTGTGCCACAGATTTGTATCATCTATATTATTAATTCTGCAAGCGATTTTTTTCAATAAAAATTGTGAGAGTTTGACAGCTCGCAGGATGATGGGAGATGGCTCAAATGAAAGGTCTCGGTCCCTGGGGGTCGGGAAAAATATCAGATTATGTCCAAATATACCAGAAAATGAGAAATAACGAAAAATATCTTCCATTTAAAATGAATTGGGATTGAAAAACGTCTGCTTTGTTTACATTAAACATGTGGTGCTAATGCTTGAGCCAAAGCCATATGGTAGATGTTGATTTTTTTCAAAATGCAGCTAACTATGCACGTTCAATGCACTATAGCAAAAAATATTTTAAATTTAAGATTTTCGGATTTTATAATAATTAAGGGTTTGAGTTTTTTCATAATTTAAAATCATAAAAAGTTAAATACGTTTGATTAGTTTATGTTATAACGATGCAGATTTAATACCAAATGATCTATATATAATTACGTAAGGGAAATTTTTGCGCCGAAATTATGGGCGTTTGGAAGGTCGCAGGATGATGGGAGGGGGCTGAAATTGAAGGTCTCCATCCCAGGGGCTCGGGGAAAATACAGAAATTGCTTTAAGCTCACTATAAAATGAGAAATGGCGTAAAATAGCTGTCATTTAAAAAACCATTGGGATGTAAAAAGGTAGGCTTTGTTTACTTAAAACCAAATGCTAGATATAATCATAATTTTGTGGATCCAAAAACCTACTTTCTAAGAAGGAATTTTGTACTATAGTAAAGAAGGATTATGCTTAGGGGCTATTAGCCCCTTCAAGCCTCTAGTTAGGTTTTCAATTGCAATTACTATGAATTTTTTTAAGTCCTATTGAAAAGAGCGGTAGAATTTGCTATACAGAGTTTTTATCTATCTGAGGAAATGATAGTTTTACTATCTTTGTTCATGGCTTGGATATTTTTACTTTCGATACTGTCCTAACTTTAAAAGTGGTTCTGCCATGAATATAAAAATGACTTTAAGATTTCTAATTTTTTATCTCAAACCAAGAACCACAATGCTAGGTGCGCACCTGTATGGCGTAGTAGTCTTTGATGTTGAACTCGATGCCGGACATGCGGCCGCTGCCCGAGCTGGCCTTGCTGCTGGCGACCGACACCCCCTGCAGGTACAGGGTGAACATGCTCGCCGTCTTGCTCCTCTTGCCTTCCTCCGTCGACCTCACCTGCCGCCAGACAAAACAGAGGCTTTCATTTATTATGCAAAGGCAGAAAATATTAATATATGGTCAAATAATGATTTGCTTAAAGAATGAATAGGTGTACCCGGTAATTGAATTATTCGAGTTTTTAAAAACTACATCAGGACTTAATTGTCTACCTTAACAATGCCAGTGATGGTAACTTCATCCCCAGGAACACACGAGTCCACGAGATCTTCGGTCAGTTCAACTTCCACAGTGCGTGGCACCCTGCCCCCCTCTCTCTGTAACAAGTCCAAATGACAATGAAGAACAAATGATCAGGTAATCTGACCCCCTTTGATGATCTGAACATTAGAGGCAGCACAATATCTGCAGCTCTGTGGTTAGACTGATCCTCTTTGATAATCTGACATTTTGAGACAGCAAAGTACAGAACCTAGGAAAATATCAACCCCCCAGCCCCCCCCCCCCCTTATGTGACCAGACCCATGGTTGGATAATTAAAAGGTCGATCGATATAAATAACAAATGATTTGATGATTAGCACTACGAACATTAAGAGCTGTAAAAAAATCAATCTAATATCAATATCTGAAGCTGGAAACAAGTGTTTTGTTGTCATGTGAACTTTTATAAAACATAAAACATAATCAGAACGTAATCATAATCAGCGTTAGTGGATGCAAATTATTTCCTAGGAAGAGAGAATTCAAGAGCGAAGACCCTAACAAAGGGACTTTTCAGTAAAGACTAATTTTTCACTTTTAGTGATGACACCAATTAACGATTATTAGATGACTGTAAAATCTTTTAAATAGCCCACTCAACATGTTGTAGACTCACCTGATCATCATCTACCAACTCCTGCAGTCTGACTGTCTGCCAGTTGAGGGTCTGTGTAAGCGGCGAACTGCAGAGACTGGTGAAGCTGCGAGCCCTACACGTGGTGCTGCCGCACACTGTCGGCTGCGTGTACAGACCCTCCGGCTGCTTCACGGTCTGCACACTGCCGCAAGTGTTGCAACGAAACCCCATCCACGTGCACAGCAGCTTCATGTTGCCCACACGGATGATAGTGCCGCGGACACACACCAGTTTGCCTACGAGATTAAATTTTGTTACTGTTAGAATCTGTTTTTGAACATAAACTAGTAAGTACCAGCAATTTAGACCACAGAGTATAAGAATGACCTAATTATAAAATTTGACTTTAGTTCTTACTTTAACGTTTGTACTAGGGGTGTGCGAGTATTCGACCGGTCGAGCTTTTAGGTCGAGCTTTTCAGTATTCGGCTCGGCTCGACTTTTTTCTAAAAAGCTCGACACTCGAGCCGAGCTTTTGATAAGAGAGTCCTTATTGGAAAGATAATTATTGCGATCTATTTTTGGACACGTTAAACACGAAAAACAAGCAAAAAACATTCCCTAGTGATAAGGAAAGGACATTGACAGGTAACAAGAAATATTATCTCCATTTAGACGGAAATCGGAACTATATTTAGTTAACCTTGGGGAACGTGAAATACAGCATTTAAGTCTATTGTTTTATCAAGGCTTATCTCTTAAACAGTATATCGTACAAGTTTCATTTTGGTCTCATTTGATTTATAAAAATAAGACAAAAATATGAGCGGTCATTTATAGCTGTATGACAAGTAGTTTGTATTATTGCATTTTGCAGTAAGGATTCCTTATCTCCTAATTAACTCACGCACTGAATTAGACAAGAGCAAAAAACAGGGAAGGGGCTTGAAGTAAACAACCTCCGCCCCCCCCCCCCTCTCCCTGGCCACTGATAAGGAAAGAGAGAGGGTTAGCTGTTTCTTTCTTTCTCTCTATTCCGTCCTTATTTATTTATGATCTTTCTTCTTAGTTGTACATTATTTTCTTCACAAAAGTTTAGAAATGTAACTAATTTTAGGATTACAATAAATTATTGTTGTTATTAAATATTATTTCATTGATATGTTATATTCTGAAATTATAAGTTTAGCCTTGAATATTATGCCACAATTGGGACTGCTATTTAATTTTTCATCATCTTCACTTAGTGAACATAAAAAAAATCAATCTTGTGTTTGACTAGGTGTATATGTGTGATTTTTTTACTAGATATAACTATTTTAAAACCTTTCAACTACTTCTTTCTACTCTTGAAATTTAATTTTGTAGTACCTATATGTAACTAGTCTAATTATGTAATTTTAATTATTTATTTTAAAGTAAAGTATTTTGGGATTGGTTATTACTTAAATATAATGTAGATAAATGTGGATTTTAAATTTGGTATTTTTCTTCATAAATTATTTGTTGAGCTAGTTTGATTAATTTTATGTAACAAAATACAAAATACTGATGAACCTATGAGATAATTCACTTGTTTTGGGGATAAGCTTTCTATTTTGAGCTGGCGGTCACTTAAGGTATGCAAACATTAGTCTAATGTATCTTTAAAAATTAAAATCAAGCTTCATAATTTCTTTTAATGATTTGGTGATTGTTAAAAAGCTCGGCTCAAAAAAGCTCGAGCTCAAAAACTTCTGAAAAAGCTCGGCTCGGCTCGGCTCGAGTTCAAAAATCACTATTCGCACACCCCTAGTTTGTACCTAGATAAACTGTCTCCCATAGAGAAATTTTTGCCTGCATTCGTTGTGGTCCATATATTTTTTTTTAATAGGCTAAAGCTGAAATTCTTATAGGACTAAAAGCTATAGTTATTTCTAGATTAAATGCAAAAGATTGTGGTTGATAAAAAATAATTTTTTTAAAGTCAGAACTCACCATATAAATTTGCTTTTAAATTTTTCAATTGCATAATAGGTTCATAATTCTGAAGTCGGATCCTTATAGCAGGGAGTTCTACAGTATGACAATCCTCCTCACTCATGTCCTTTTCTAGCTCTTTCAACGTGTACTGAAAAATTGAAAAGTTTCAAAAATGATGTCTGGTGTAATTTAAAACAGAGGATCACTAAAATAATGAAATAATATGAGAAATCTTACCTTAAAAATCTAGATTACATCACTCCTTCAAGTTTAAGATTTTATGAACCAGTAGATTCATCAATAGAATGACTAGTCAAATAAACAAGATCGAGCAAGTAAATTAAGCGGGTCTGACTGCTCACTAAGTATTTAATTATTCTGAGAATTCTATTTTGATAAATTTTCTGTTTATTTAATAAAACTATTGCAAATTCAGTTTTACTAAAACACTTTGAATCTTAGCCATATCATGAAAAATCTAATACCGCTAATTAAGATGATAACACTGTAAAAATTATCCAAATCATCGTAACCAAAAATTTATATCAAATACATTATCATAGCACAATTTCAAAACAGCTGTAATAGTGGTTTTTAGTAACAATGGATAAAGGATACACCATTTCACATAGCTCTACTATCACTGAAAGTCACAAATATTTTACTTCACAAATATCTTTTAGTCAAATAAAAAATTAATATTCACTTTGTTATAATTAATCAACTATCCTCACCTGATGAACGGCCAAACCTAAGCAGTTAATCGAGTGTTCCGGTTCCTCCAGTAGATCTTGTTCAAAGGACGGCCAATCTTCTATAAACCCCGAGTCGCAAAGAACATGTTTGACATCAAGTGAACAACAACGTCGTTCTTCAATATCGACTGAATTGAACATCTGGCAGTGCCTTTGCAGGTAAGCCTCTGCAGCTCTCACCTTGTTTACAGTAGGAGATCCTTCCATATAACCTGGTGAAAAAATCCAAGATTAATTTTTTTTATTAATTTGGACTTCTAACAACTGCAATGAGTTTCGGCCTGTTTCCATTCTAAAAGTTACCTGTGGCCTTCGTCACAATCATGTTATCTACCTTTTATTAATTTTTAATAGCAGGGTTTGTTTTATTCATTGAGAGCATGGTTTTAACATTTTCTCCTCTTTTAATTTACAATCTCTGCTTTTGGCTATCCAAAATTTCTTCCAATATGACCATGGCTTGGTACAGTCACAGAGGAGAAGCAAGAGGTATCTTCTAATGTTGCACTCAGCTGGTGTCGAGGACTTATAAAAAAATAGTTCACCATTAACGAACGCCTCGAGTGAGCAGCACCGTTGCTGCCCTCTTTTAATTTAACTTAACTGTAGCTAGTAACTGGATATAACTAGTAACTAGTAACTTAACTGTAGCTGGATTTAACTGTAGCTAGCAAGCACTTGGGCGCAACAGAAGACCCCTTTAAAAGCAACCTCTGTTAGATTCTTCTCTGTGGTACAGTACACAAAATTATATGAGAGGTCCCGCTGCAACAATTAATTATATAACCCTGAAAACGTAATCAAGGATTTTATGTACATGTTGTGTAAGGCTCCTTATTCAAGACTTCTATGAAAAGTGAAAGTAAATAGGTATTATTGGAATTCGAACTATATTTTATATTGCTTGCATATTACTGTGAGTGTCCTTATTATACGTTCATAGCATTTACATTTTTCGACTGGGTGTATTATTTGTTTTTTTCCATTGAGATTCAAACCTAAGATAGGCCTACCTTCCTTGCGCTCAAAGTGTTAAAGAATGGTATATGCATTAAGAAAATATTTATTTGGGACAGTTGAAAGATTTAAAGAGGTATACTTTTGGTAGGTCAACTGAAAAGCCCTAAGAACCATTACACTTAAAAAGTTATCCAATTCTTTTCAAGAGTAAAGCCAGTTAAAAATAAAACAATAACTAAATTAGTAAATTAATATAAGTACGTACTTTCTTGTGGATGATAAAGCCTCCATCCTTTATACTGGGAGGGGCCTTCAGTGGTTGGAAACACAGCAGTTATTACTTGTTGAGAACCAGATACAGAACCACTCACATTGGGAGTTTGTGTTCCACCATAAGAGTTTCCTCTTCCTAAAAACAACAAAACATGGAAATATGTCATGGGATGCATAGAACAAGATTTTTTTTAAATCGAAGGAGATGTCATTCAATTAAAATCCGGGGCTGTAAGTCAGTGCTTCACATCTTACGATTTTTTTTTACAAAATCTGTCTGCATAAACTGGCAGATTGCACCTGAACAAAAACAAATAGGTTGTAGGAACATAGCAAATTGGCTGGAACTGAAAGTGTCAAGTCTGGTCAATTAGCAGCAGCCGTTAAATTCTGAACTGCAAAAATCTTAGCAGTATACTTATCGTTATTTGGTAATAACTTAAAATGACTAAGATTGCTAGCTTGAAACTTTGCAAGGGTTTTAAGCTCACACAAATCAACAACATAGGCCTAAGTTTTTTTCAAAACTTTAAGAAGTAGCTTTCTTGGAAATTGCTTTTTGAAAATGAGATTTAAACAAATCTTTTTTAATTTGCAAAAGGGCTTGCTTGGTGATGTGTAGGCCTATATATTAAAAAGCTATGATTTGACACAAATTTTAAGTCTCTAAACTTATTCGGAGCTGAGATATTCTGGTTTAAAGATTTGTTGTTCACTCGATGTATAACCCAAATCCTGTTTTTTTTTATTTGCCATTTTATATCTCAACACATATATGGAAAATGTGAAATCCTGAAAACAAACTAATTTTAAAGCCTAAAATAAGGGCAGACATGAGACTGATCCTAAACGTCCACACCAGGCAAATCGGCTCAGAACCAAAACCAAGCCCGGTGGAAGGGGCGAGAGGTCAGCGTAAGCGCCTCAGGGAGTAGGGGAAACTCTTCTCCAAGACCGCTATGAATCGACTGCCTGGCAGTCGTACTGTGGTTGTGCTACAACCTTCCCGGGGTGCCTCCGATTCGCAAAAGGCAGCGGCTCTAGACTTTCTGAAAAACGTTCTGTTGTTGGTTCTGTTGAAAAAAAGAACCCACCAGAGTGTGGCTTGGGGAAGCCTTGGCAGCACCGTCTCACATCTCTGGAAGTAGCTGTTAAAGGAAGCAACCTAGATGGATGAGACCTGAAATGTGGTTTGGGGAGGCTCCGGCCGATCCGTTTCACATCTTCGGGAGGATTCCATCAAAGGAACGCAACCTAAACAATGAAGTTCCCTCCAGAGTGTGGTTTGGGGAAGCCTTGGCAGAACCGTCTCACGTCTCTGATAAGTAGCTGTTAAAGGATGTAACCTAGATGGTTGAGACTTGGATTGTGGTTTGGGGAGGCTTCGGCCGATCCGTCTCACATCTTCGGGAGGATTCCATCTAAGGAACGCAACCTAAACAATGAAGTTCCCTCCAGAGTGTGGTTTGGGGAAGCCTTGGCAGAACCGTCTCACGTCTCTGATAAGTAGCTGTTAAAGGATGTAACCTAGATGGTTGAGACCTGGAATGTGGTTTGGGGAGGCTCCGGCCGATCCGTCTCACATCTTCGGGAGGATTCCATCAAAGGAACGCAACCTAAACAATGAAGTTCCCTCCAGAGTGTGGTTTGGGGAAGCCTTGGCAGAACCGTCTCACGTCTCTGATAAGTAGCTGTTAAAGGAAGTAACCTAGATGGTTGAGACTTGGATTGTGGTTTGGGGAGGCTTCGGCCGATCCGTCTCACATCTTCGGGAGGATTCCATTAAAGGAAACAACCTAAACAGTGAAGTCATAAAAACCCAAGCCAAGGTGAAGCAGCATATGCCGAGGGCTGCGTGGTCAAGGGGGAGCTTGATCTCGAATATGCTAACCCTAGATACCAGGCGACCTCCAGTTTAAAGTAGCCTTCCCCGGGTATGCGGGGCTCTGCCCGGGGTGACGACACTTTCACTAGCTTCTCGTGGGACCAACATGGATACAACACTCAACACACAAAAAACACAACAACAAACAAACACACAACGAGAGGCTGAAAACTTCAACCAGAGGCTGCAAAACCTCACCCAGAGGCTGAAAAATCTCAAACACAAGTGGTAGCAGTACCAACAACATCAGAGGAAAATACTCCTCAATCACAATTGGCAGACTCGGCCCGAGAGCAAGAAATGGACACTGAGACTATCGAGACTCAGGGCGGGGATCAGCTAACAAACTCAGAGGAAGAAACCTTACTAGGAGAAGACTCCAAGGAGGTGAAGGACCTCATCGAAAAAAACTAGGAAGAAACTAGCGGAGAAACACAAAGTCGCCAAAATGGGTGGAGCGCGCACCAAGAGGTTCAAGTGGTTTTTGAAACAGGGCCACTCACCGGAAGAAGCAGAGGCACGCAGCCTCCAGCCACTCAGAAGAAGAGGTAGAGGAGTTGATCAAAGGCAAAACAAAAAGGGCCTAGGTCTTCCAATACCACCCCAAAAGAGACCAGGACCAACAAAAAGGTCAAAGGAGAAGAAGCGAGAGGAGAGGCCGAACCGATGGGATCTTCCAAAGTGGAGACCCAGGCAAAAACCTCACAGACTGGGAGTCAACCTCACAAACTCTTGTTCAGGTGGCTGAGGGAATAAGAATTGGAATCCTCCATTCCAATTTCCCTGAAGAACTGCTTACCAATGACCAGATCGACGCAGTACAGGACAAGATCCTGCAGTTGATCTGGGATGATGAGCATCAGAGTGTATACCCTGGCTTTAATGGTCAACAAAGGAGACAAGGCTACCTCGTACTAGTGTGTAAGGATGAGGCCACTGCGAATTGGCTGAAATCCAAAGAACAGTAGCTAGGAGCCTGGGAAGGAGCATTGCTCCAAGTCGTTCCTGAGGAAAAATCCCTAAGACCAAGGTGCTGACGGGATTCTTCCCCAACAGCAACCAGCTCACTACAGAGGAGATCCTCAAGTGGCTGGAAAAACAAAACAAGGGCCTGCAGGCCACAAGCTGGAGGGCTTTAAGAAGAATTGAGGACGGGAATTCAGTACAGCTGATACTGGCTGTAGACCCCACAGTAGCAGCCAAAATCGTGAAGGAGCTTGCGGCCTACTTCAGGATGGGCACAGTGCTTCTGAAGCTGAAAGCCAAAAGTACAGGGGGAGAAGAGGCCAAACAGACCTCCACAACCAAACCCACTGCATTGCCTGAAGCTTCAAAAAAAGTTGACAAGGACCAGGGACAGAGGAAACAAAAACCTCACCAGCTAATTCTGACCAAGGAGAAGCTCGGAAAGACCAGGAGCACAATGAAGAAAGGGGAGCAAGTGATAAAGAAACAGCCGGAACCGAGTCTCATCACTTCCCCATCTTCAGAAGGAAAAACAGACCTGAGAAGAGAGAGGAAAGGCTTAAGGGTCCCTCTGTCTCCTCAGGACCGGCAAGGGGACCAAGTAGACCCAGAACACCGGACAGACAAAGGTCTCATTCTCACGGAGGGAAAGGGAGTAGAGACTCCTCCAAGAGGAGGAGAGGCAAACAAAAGGAATAGGCATCAAGGTCCTACAGGCCACGCTCCACCACGCTAAAGGAGCCAACAGCGCTCCTAAGCAGGAGATTCGCCAAGCAAGGGCTGGACATCGCCCTAATACAAGAACCCTGGGTGTCAATGGGAACCATCAAAGGACTCCCGACTCAGGTGGGTAAACTGATCTAAAACAGGTCTGATGCCAAACCTAGGGCATGTATACTGATATCACCACATGTGAAATGCTTTATTGTTCCAGAGTTCACCATCAGAGACTTAGTAACAGTCTCACTAGACCTGCTTTCCACCGGCGGGAGCCAAAAGGCCCTAGTGGCCTTGGCTTACTTCCCGAACCCAGGGGATGAATGTCCCCCAAAAGAGGTGGAACTTCTGGTGCAGTATGCTTGCAGTGAAAGGGTGCCACTCATCCTAGGATGCGATGCAAATGCAAACCTTAAACCATACTGGCAAAAGTGGGTTCATTGCCTATATTTTCTATTTCTAAGTCAACCTTATAAATGTATTCTAGTAGAGCCTTACCTCTTTCATTCATGTCGGTGCTCCCCCAGATGATGTGCCATCTGGGGAAGCACCGACACGAATGAAAGAGGTAAGAATACATTCATAAGGTTGACTTAGAAATAGAAAATATAGGCAATGAACCCACTTTTGCCAATAGGGTAAGGGAAGAGGTTCTGGACTTAACACTATCACTCAACCTTAAACATCATGCGATAAGCAATTGGCACGTCTCCAATGAGACCTCACTGTCGGACCATAGGCAAATACGGTTCGACGTAGAGGCCAACCTGGAGAAATGCCATCCTACAGAGTCCCTAAACTGACCAACTGGATGGGATACCGAGAATCCCTGCAGGAGGAGTTAGTAGGGAACTCAACTCACACAAGGGCCTGGAGGAACTAGCGGAGTCAATTGAAACTGCAATCCTCAAGGCCTACAAAGATAATTGTCCCATCAGTGTGTGCCCCCTACGAAGGAAGTCCCCGAGAGAAAGAGCAGAAGCCAGAAGGCTTTCGGGTACTCTCTTCAAACCGGAGACGGTGAAGTAGGCGATTAACTCTTTTCGCCCTTTAAAGTCTCCAGGAGGTAATGGGATTTTCCCTGCCCTCCTATAAGAAGGACTGGAAGTCCTCACACCTCTTTTGGTTGTGATTTTTAGGGGCTGTTATGCCCTAGGTCATATACCAAGCAATTGGAGGAAGGCCAGAGTTGCTTTCCTACCAAAGAAAAGAAAAGATCCTACCCAGCCAAAATCATATAGGCCAATATGCCTATCCTCATTCATGTTAAAGGCTATGGAAAAGATCGTCAACAGGCATATAAGGGATGTAACTTTGGTCAAGTCCCCACTTAGTGCGAACTAACATGCCTTCATGATGGGGAAATCAACAACCACAGCGCTTCACAGCCTGGTCACAGAAATAGAGGGCACATTAGAGAAGAAGGAAATCCTTGCAGGGGTCTTCATGGACATCCAAGGAGCCTTCGATAACGTAAAAATACCAGTCCATAGTAGCAGCAATGGAAAAGAGGAGAATTCCTCATAAAACTGCCTGTTGGATAATGGCTCTACTACATAGTAGAATAATCACTGCCATGATGGTCACACGGTGACAATCATGGCAAAAAGGGGATGCCCACAAGGGGGAGTCCTCTCACCCCTTCTGTGGGCACTTGTGGTAGATGACCTATTGGAAGAAGCCACACAAAGAGACATAAGTCTTCAGGCATTTGCGGATGACTTGGTGCTCACTGTCAGTGGGAAATACAAAGGAACCATTGAGGACCTTACCCAAGCGGCAGTGAGTTTCGTTGATGTCTGTTGCACAAAGGAGGGTCTGACCATAAACCCGAGCCAAACAGAGATGGTGGCCTTCACTAGGAAAAGGAGAACAAGCATCTCCCCTCCATGGATAAGAGGAGTGCAGGTCAAACTGACAAAGGAGACCAAGTATCTAGGTGTATACCTGGATCAGAGGTTAGCCTGGAACAAACACCTTGATTACATACTTACCAAAGGAGCGGGCGCTTTTGGGGCCTGCAGAAGAACCTTTGGGAAAAGATGGGGTCTGAACCCCCGCTTAATCTGGTGGGCCTACGAGGCAATAGTTAATCCAATGGTGGAATATGCTTCCCTGATATGGTGGCCAAAAGTCCAGCAGTCAACAGCAGCTACAAAACTGCAACAACTGCAAAGACTGGCTTGCACAGGGGCGTGTGGCACCACAAAGTCATGTCCTACTGCGGTGCTAGAGGCAATCCTGAATACACTTCCACTGAGTATGGACATCAAGAAGAAAGCAGCAGTTGCTGCCCTGAAAATGACAAGCAAATGTGAAATTATACCTTCAAGTCAATCGGGACACATGTCAATTCTGAGGGAGTTCCCTAGTCTGGACATGGAACAAACTGTTCCCGATTTAATGGTCAAAAGTTTTGTCTTTGAAAAACCTTACCAAGTAGCCATTGGAGATGGAGGATATAGCTATTATCAATATACATGAATGCATGCAATACATGAAATTCGGGCCCTAAACGCCACCCGCTCCAGTGAGTATATAACGATGAACAGAGGTCTCCTTCTTTGTGACATCAAAAGTAACCTAGCCTACTAATGTCGAGGCCCTGCCTTGAGGCGACTAAGTGGGAAGCCACTTGTGCGCATCCTTGGCTCAAAAGCGCAATCATTAGGCCTATAATATTACTTATAATAATGACTATAATAGAGTTATGCTACATGCCCTGTCAAAAATTAAATGAAATAACTTAGGCCTAAAAATTTGGTAGGCTTATGTCTCTTGGGAGTGGGAAATTTTCGGAGGGAAATTTCCCCTCCCGGAGGGATTTTATCCCTCCCTGAGGGAATTTTTCCCTGTTTTCATTATTCCCTATTTTTGGGGCGAGAAATTCAATGGAACCATCGCCGTCCCCCTACGACCCCCCCTTTTTTACCTAAAGGGGGGGTTTTGGCCCCTCTAATTTTAGAAAAATATTTTTTACCTTAGATCGATTCCTTGTATCGCCCTGAACACAAAAATATCGGGTTTGTAACATCTATCAGCTCCCCTTATCGAACTAGGAGGCAAAAACCCCCTTGGACCCCCAGTATAGGGGTCTTGGGAGTCAGTATGTTCCAGTAGAGCTGTGAGGCTGAAACTCAGAATGTACCCTATTTTCGGGGCGAGAAATTCAATGGAAGCATTCCCGTCTCCCTACGACCCCCCCTTTTTTACCTAAAGGGGGGGTTGTGGCCCCCCTAATCTAGAAAAATATTTTTTTCCTTGGATCGATTCCTTGTATCGCCCTGAACACAAAAATATCGGGTTTGTACCATCTACCTGCCCCTGTTATCGAACTAGGGGGCAAAAACCCCCTTGGACCCCCCGTATAGGGGTCTTGGGAGTCAGTATGTTCCAGTAGAGCTGTGGGGCTGAAACTCAGTATGTACCCTATTTTCGGGGCGAGAAATTCAATGGAACCTACGCCGTCCCTCTACGACCCCCCCTTTTTTACCTAAAGGGGGGGTTTTAGCCCCCCTTATTTTAGAAAAATATTTTTTGCCTTAGATCGATTCCTTGTATCGCCCTGAACACAAAAATATCGGGTTTGTATCATCTACCTGCCCCTGTTATCGAACTAGGGGGCAAAAAAACCCTTGGACCCCCCGTATAGGGGTCTTGGGAGTCAGTATGTTCCGGTTGAGCTGTGACGCTGAAACTCAGAATGTACCCTATTTTCGGGGCGAGAAATTCAATGGAACCTACGCCGTCCCCCTACAACCCCCCCTTTTTTACCTAAAGGGGGGGTTTTGGCCCCCCTTATTTTAGAAAAATATTTTTTACCTTAGATCGATTCCTTGTATCGCCCTGAACACAAAAATATCGGGTTTGTATCATCTACCTGCCCCTGTAATCGAACTAGCGGGCAAAAAAACCCTTGGACCCCCCGTATAGGGGTCTTGGGAGTCAGTATGTTCCAGTAGAGCTGTGAGGCTGAAACTCAGTATGTACCCTATTTTCGGGGCGAGAAATTCAACGGAACCTACGCCGTCCCCCTACGACCCCCCCCTTTTTTACCTAAAAGGGGGGTTTTGGCCCCCCTTATTTTAGGAAAATATTTTTTACCTTAGATCGATTCCTTGTATCGCCCTGAACACTAAAATATCGGGTTTGTATCATCTACCTGCCCCTGTTATCGAACTAGGGGGCAAAAAAACCCTTGGACCCCCGTATAGGGGTCTTGGGAGTCAGTATGTTCCAGTAGAGCTGTGAGGCTGAAACTCAGTATGTACCCTATTTTCGGGGCGAGAAATTCAATGGAACCTACGCCGTCCCCCTCCGACCCCCCCTTTTTTTACCTAAAGGGGGGGTTTTGGCCCCCCTTATTTTAGAAAATATTTTTTACCTTAGATCGATTCCTTGTATTGCCCTGAACACAAAAATATCGGGTTTGTACCATCTATCTGCTCCCCTTATCGAACTAGGGGGCAAAAACCCCTTGGACCCCCCATATAGGGGTCTTGGGAGTCAGTATGTTCCAGTAGAGCTGTGAGGCTGAAACTCAGTATGTACCCTATTTTCGGGGCGAGAAATTCAATGGAACCTACGCCGTCCCCCTACGACCCCCCCTTTTTTACCTAAAAGGGGGGTTTTGGCCCCCCTATTTTAGGAAAATATTTTTTACCTTAGATCGATTCCTTGTATCGCCCTGAACACTAAAATATCGGGTTTGTATCATCTACCTGCCCCTGTTATCGAACTAGGGGGCAAAAAAACCCTTGGACCCCCGTATAGGGGTCTTGGGAGTCAGTATGTTCCAGTAGAGCTGTGAGGCTGAAAATCAGTATGTACCCTATTTTCGGGGCGAGAAATTCAATGGAACCATCGCCGTCCCCCTACGACCCCCCCTTTTTTACCTAAAGTGGGGGGTTTGGCCCCCATTATTTTAGAAAAATATTTTTTACCTTAGATCGATTCCTTGTATCGCCCTGAACACAAAAATATCGGGTTTGTATCATCTACCTGCCCCTGTTATCGAACTAGGGAGCAAAAAAACCCTTGGACCCCCCGTATAGGGGTCTTGGGAGTCAGTATGTTCCAGTAGAGCTGTGAGGCTGAAACTCAGTATGTACCCTATTTTCGGAGCGAGAAATTCAATGGAACCCATGCCGTCCCCCTACGACCCCCCTTTTTTACCTAAAGGGGGGTTTTGGCCCCCCTTATTTTAGAAAAATATTTTTTACCTTAGATCGATTCCTTGTATCGCCCTGAACACAAAAATATCGGGTTTGTATCATCTACCTGCCCCTGTTATCGAACTAGGGGGCAAAAAACCCCTTGGACCCTCCGTATAGGTCATGTATAAATTCCCGATGTATAAATTCATCGGTGGTTATATGTTTAAGACCCATGTTTAAAGAATAAATATGGGTTTGTTTTATGATGTTACAAAACCCAAGATAAACCAAAAAAAGCCCGTTAACCTCTCAAGTAAACGGACACGAACAAACTGCAGACTGAGTGGTAATGTTCAGTTTGAATACAACTAAGGAATGTATGATTGTCACCAGGGTTCTAGAAAGCAATGTGAACACCGGATTAAATCTGGAATCGGGCGAAGAAAGTGGCGAGGGAATGCAAGATGAGGCAAGAAACTGAAGCTAACACCAACAGGAGGTTAAAAGTAAAGGTTAACATAATTAGGACAGTAGATTTCACCAACGATAAAATGGTGATGGTGATTTCCTGGGTAGCAAGGAATCACTTAGCTATCACTCAAAACTCATTCGTGTTGTTCGTTGTGATCGTATAAAACCGCTGTGAAAAAACTATCAAAGTGGGAGCCTAATCCGAAATTTAGGATTTCACTGATTATTTCTCAAAAGGAGGAACAGATGTTGATAAATTTTATTCACTCGTCGATCTACACCGATACCGAGTTTTAAACTTTTCACAGAAGCTATAAATACAACATGAAATGTTCGTGCATATTTGATGACATTTTCCTGAAGAGCATGGAACTATTTAAGAAGTTTCCTTCATTGATGCATAAATAAATTCATCGGTGGTTTTCATTGCGTGATTGGCCAGAAAAGATTTTACCGAAGCTAATTAAATTTCATCTCTAAAAAGCGAGAAGGAGACTTTCTTCAGGAAAACCATTGCCTTATATTATTTACGGTCGTTATTAAATAAAACGTTTTGACGCCCAAAACTTAAACAGCTGGTTTAAAAAACACCGGGTATTTGCATTTAACCCGGCAGAACTCGAGGTTGGTCTCGGGTGATACTGAAACACGGAGTAACCTCACATATAATATGTTACGACGATAATAAATGACAAATAATGTTATAATGTATATAAGATTTGCCGTAATAAGACATTTTAAGATATTGTAATGAATTTTTAAAAGGCGAAGACACGAATTGAAAATTTTGCAGGAGTAGTATTACAATATCATTAGACTCTAATCATTTTGACACAAGTGCGTTAAAAAAAAGCTAAATATGCTTTAATTAAAATTTGACGAGGAAATAGGACCATTTGCATCGCGCAAATGGTCGTAATAAGACAATATAAACGTAAGGTATTTAGATATAAGTTAATAAGTCATTTCAAACAAATTGTTGTTATTGACGTATAAATTAATTAATTGCTATGGGGCGTTCCTCATTTTCAACCCACGACGGTCTTAGGCACTTAAGTGCATGAAAAGTGCACAAGGGTGAAAATTACGGTGAAATGTCTCTGGACCAAAATTACTCCCCGCATTTTTTATATTTTTTGAGACGGTAATATTTTATCTAGCATTAAAATTAAGTAAGAGTTAGAATATGGTTAGTTTTCCCGACTTTTTGTGCATAGGGGCTAAACTAAACATATTTTAAGTCTAAAAATGAGCCCATTCGGCTGGAAAAGTGCGAAAACATACATTTCGACACATAAATTGATTAATTGCTATGGGGGCATAGCTTATTTCCATCACACAACTTCATGATTTAAGTGTCAAATTAAAGAAGTGACGCTGAAAGGCAAAGTAATAAACAATAACAATTTCCTAACCTAACAAAATTATATATATATTGCTTTGGGAGAAAGTTAACTAATTTACAACACTGTCCTAAATTAATGGTATACTAGTGGATCCGAGCGCACGGAATCGTGCGCTACTCTAGCAGAGCGATAATTCAAATGGCGACAAATTTAAAACACAATCATGCTAACACGATCCGTCTTGAGGGTTATGTTTACACAAATTAAAAAATAACAGCAATTAAATTATCCAGCTGATCAAAATGTAAACAATTATGTTCTTCATAAGGATAACATGGGAACTTTAAAAGCCAATGGGGCAGAGCCCAAGGGACTTTTTCAAAAATGTAAGGCCAGTTTGCAAACCTACGCGACACGCTCTTTCCAATGAGCCGTCAATGATCAAAATCGGTAAAGAAATGACGGAGGAGTTCATAAGACAAATTTCGTGTTGGCGTATTAATTATTTAGATATATTGCTTTGGGGGAAGTTAAAGTTATTAGCAAATGTGTAATGCGAAAACATAACAAAAAATTGAAAGTAAAAAAATATATATATATATTTAATGATATGTATATATACAGGGTGAGTCTCTACTGACTACATTAATTTTAACAGTTGATTCTACTTATTAAATGGAACACAAAAATGACTTTAACCGTTTAGCTGTAATGGCGTATTTTGTGATTTTTAAAAATTACACAACTTGGTACTATTAGTTTGACGGTAAAAACCAAACCAATGTATGTATGACATAGAAATTAATATAATTTGAAAGAGAATTAAATTTCCTTCAAATTAAACATAGTACCCAAGTAATAACTCTTTATAAAACGTTTATTAAATATCATTAAATTTAAAAGTTGTTGTTTTCAGAATTTTTCCTTTAAACTTCAAGCTCAATTAAACCAGTTAAATTTGCCGTTTTCTTATGTCCAATTACATAAAAAACTTCCTGATTTATTTATGTTTTAAATTATGTATAAATATTAAGGGGTCATAAGAGGAAAAATTTGAGAATTTCATAAAAATGTTGTTAAGGTACTTTATTACGATTGGCATCATCATTCGGTATTGGCTCTTAACACCAAATTTATCACTGTATTTGTCTCCAATTTCTTTACCAGCTGAATCTGTTGACTAAATCAGCTGACTGGGAATTACAATAGTAATAATCAACTGATTTTGTTATTGTTTTATTGTAAAACTGTTTATTCATGTTCTTTTCAATTGTACACTCCAAGTAAAACGTAACTCATGCCGTTAATGATAGATATCATTGTTGTTTCAAGTTGTCATGTCGCTTACCAATGAAAAATAGGTGGACATTATGTGGTTTACGGGTTCTGTGAAAAAATGCAGCGGGAAGTCGTCACGATTACCGTCGCGTCGCCGCTATCCAAACAGAAGGCTTTTGAATGAATGCGGTGGTCGCAAGTGTAAAAATGCTGGTTTTTATTGATAAGAATGTTGTTGATGTACATTATTATGATTCATCGCATTGGTTCTAAACATGAAATAAATTATCGTAAATCTGTATTTTGTTTAACAGCTGAATCTGTCAACTAAATTAGCTGATTGATTGGGGATTCCGATAATTGTGATCAGCAGATGTTATATGAAAAATAAATACATAATTTATCGTGTGTTTTACATATACTTGGTGTCTCATCTGTCAACCGATTTTATCATTTTAGGAGATTTTGAAAGTGTCCACCGTTTACCCTGATACACATGCGAAACCTATTCCTGAATTCCCTCACAGTAGCCTTCAAGTTCAGTTCATTAAGTAGAAGTTCATAAGCTTTCAAAATCCTGTTCTTTAACTCTTCTACATTTCGAACTGGTATGCGAAAAACTAAACTTAGTAGTCAAGGGGTATGAGGTCTGGAGACCACGGAGACCAAGCGATTGTTCATCATCTTCCGATCCACATGTCAAAAGTATCACTGATGTGCTGACGGACCTCAACGCTGAAGTGTAGGAGTGCTTCGTCTCCTTGGAAGATAATAAGCTGACGAAAATCCGAGTCTTCAAGGAGCGATGGTAATGTTTCAGCAAGAAAGTCCAGGTACTGAATGCCATTTAAGGCTGTTCAAAGGTCTACATAAGGTCTTATGAGACAGTTTCCAATGACTCCGATCCAGACGTTTAATTCAAACCTTACATGATTAGAAGATACATGTACCAGGAACAGCAATGAACATTAACAAAGGTAAGTTCATTCAGAGGCCTTCTGTTTGGATAGCGGCGACGGCAATCGCGACGGCTTTCCGCTGCATTATAGTCACAGAACCCGTAAACCAATAATGTCCACATATTTTTCAATGGTAAGCGACATGACAACTCGAAACAACAATGATATAATCTATCATTAACGGCATGAGTTACGTTTTACTTGGAGTGCACAATTAAAAAGGACATGAATAAACAGTTTTACGGTTTTACAATAAAACAATAAAAAAATCAGCTGATTATTACTATTGTAATTCCCAGTCAGCTGATTTAGTCAACAGATTCAGCTGGTAAAGAAATTGGAGACAAATACAGTGATAAATTTGGTGTTAAGAGCCAATACCGAATGATGATTCCAATCGTAATAATGTACCTTAACAACATTTTTATGGAATTCTCAAATTTTTCCTCTTATGACCCCTTAATATTTATACATAATTTTAAACATAAATAAATAAGGAAGTTTTTTATGTAATTGGACATAAGAAAACGGCAAATTTAACTGGTTTAATTGAGGCTTGAAGTTTAAAGGAAAAATTCTGAAAACAACAACTTTTAACTTTAATGATATTTCATAAACGTTTTATAAGGAGTTATTACTTGGGTACTATGTTTAATTTGAAGGGAATTTAATTCTCTTTCAAATGATATTAATTTATATGCCATACATACATTTTTTTGGTTTTTACCGTCGAACTAATAGTACCAAGTCGTGTAATTTAAAAAAATCACAAAATACGCTATTACAGCTAAACGGTTAAAGTGAGATAAGGGGTTATAAGCATTTTTGTGTTCCATTTAATAAGTAGAATCAACTGTTAAAATTAATGTAGTCAGTAGAGACTCACCCTGTATATATATATATATCATTATTCATATAATATATTTATATATATATATATATACAGTGCTTGATTTGTAAAAATTGAGGTACCGTAACTGTAATTTGTCAATTTGTACATAACTCCCCCCCTTTATCATTTTTTCCCTTAATAAAGTATCGTTTGGCTATGTGATTAATTAGGTCGATTTAAATAGTCACATTTTATCCAACTCAAGTTTTTTATAAGTAAATTAAAAGCTAACAAGGCATTATTTTACTATAAAATAAATTGTCTAAAATATTGTGGATTTTTTATGACGCCTTGTGAGAGTATTCAGATCTTTTTAGCGTTTGCAAGATTCGGCTTAACTCAAGAAAAGCATTAATTCCAGAGAGAGAGAGCGCTAATTTCAGGCTGAAATTCCGCGCGTAATTTCCGTACATTTCAAGCGATCTCTTTTCCCTTCACATCCTGTGCGGGATTTAAGTAGTGACCCGGTGCAGCGAGTGGGAGTTCCGTTGTTTTGTGAGGAGGAGCTCGTCACAGCGGCGTCTTCCCTGAAGAACCAGAAGGCACCCGGGCCCGACGGCATTCCAGCTGAGGCTCTCCGAGTCGTGGCTAGCAGTCACCCCCAGCTCTTACTGTGCATGTTTAACGCCTGCCTAGCGGCTGGGGTCTTTCCGACTCGCTGGAAGATCGCCAGACTCGTTTTGATAAACAAAGGCAAGGGGGGAGCCCCAGACTCTCTTTGCATGTTGGACACGGCGGGGAAACTTTTGGAGAAGCTCCTTCAACCCAGGTTACACGAAGCCATTCGGGATGCTGGTGATCTTTCCACTAACCAGCATGGATTTTGGAAGGGCCATTCAACTGTCTTGGCCATCTCTGAGGTGGTTGGCGCCGTTCAGCGGGCTGAGATTGCCTGCCATCAAGCCCGTGATATCGTCCTTCTTGTGACACTGGACGTCAAAAATGCTTTTAACTCGGCTAGCTGGGCCAATATGATTGACGCGTTGCAGCGGACCTTCAGTGTGCCCGAATACCTGCTTGTCATGGTGAGGGCGTATTTGAGGGATAGGTGGCTGCAGTATGAGACTTCTTCCGGACTTGTTGTTAGGGAGGTAACCGCAGGGGCTGCTCAGGGCTCGGTTCTCGGCCCTGACCTGTGGAACGTCTCAAATGACGGCCTTCTCCGCCATATGACTGGACATGCCGCATGATGTGTTTCTGGTGGGATACGCTGACGACGTCGCAGCAGTCAAAACCGCTCGGAATGCTGAGCTTGCTCAAATCAAACTGGGTATTGTAATGAACCGCGTCAGTGTCTGGATGGAGGATCATGGCCTCCAGCTGGCTCTCTCCAAAACGGAGATTGTCATGCTCACCAGACGGAGAATACCTACCACTGTCCCGATGATGGTGGGTTCCGAGGTGGTCCAGGCAAAGCGAGCGGCGAAGTACCTGGGGGTTACGCTTGACAGCCGGCTTTCCTACTGGGAGCACATCAGCGCGGCATTTGACAAAGCTTCAGTTCTGGTGTCACAATTAGGAAGACTCATGGCAAATCTCGGGGGTCCATCGACCTGGAAAAGGCGGCTTCTGATGGTGTCAGCTCATTCTATCCTGCTCTACGGAGCTGAAATCTGGGCTGGTGCCATTCGGATAAAGAGGTACAGACACCGACTCCAGTCTGTCCAGCGCCAGGGTGCGCTCCGAATAGCCCGAAGCTACAGGACCGTCTCTGAATCTGCGGTTCTGGCTGTGGCCGGGGTGATACCTATAGACCTGTTAGCTCAGGAACGTAGAGAGATCTTCGTCCTCAGCGCAGAACTAGGCCGAAAGGAGGCTGCGTCACGAGCCCGTGACAACACCATGCGGGCGTGGCAGCAGCGTTGGACCGAGTCAAACGTCGGTCGCTGGACCTTCAGGCTCATTGCAAACCTCGAGCCATGGGTCCAGCGAAAGCATGGAGAAGTTTCGTTCTTCCTGTGTCAGCTCCTGACGGGCCACGGGTATTTTCGGAGCTACTTACACCGGATGAAAAAGGTCGAGACGCCAACCTGTCGGTACTGCCCAGAAGAGTGTGATGACGTCTGTCACACGTTCTTCAGGTGCACTCGGTTCGAGGCTGAAAGGCTGACGCTGGCAACCGCGATCGGGTATGAGAGCCCGGAAACTATTGTGGATGTCATGCTGGAGTCTAATGAAAAATGGCGAGCAGTCTCGGCTTACGCTGCGGGGCTGCTACGCGTCAAGAACAGAGAGGGTTGTCTCGACCCTTGATCACGTGATGTGACCAGCCAGCCCGCCCAGGCGAAGTAATGCTTTTATAAGCAGTTCCGTCTGGGATTACGGGAGATCGTAGGGGGTTTTAGTGGGTAAAAAAAATATATATATATATATATATATACCATTAATTTAGGACAGTGTTGTAAATAAGTGAACTTTCTCCCAAAGCAATATATATATATAATTTTGTTAGGTTAACGCACTTGTGTCAAAATGATTATATAGTCTAATGATATTGTAATACTACTCCTGCAAAATTTTCAATTCGTGTCTTCGCCTTTTAAAAATTCATTAAAATATCTTAAAATGTCTTATTACGGCAAATCTTATATACATTATAACATTATTTGTCATTTATTATCGTCGTAACATATTATATGTGAGGTTACTCCGTGTTTCAGTATCACCCGAGACCAACCTCGAGTTCTGCCGGGTTAAATGCAAATACCCGGTGTTTTTTAAACCAGCTGTTTAAGTTTTGGGCGTCAAAACGTTTTATTTAATAACGACCGTAAATAATATAAGGCAATGGTTTTCCTGAAGAAAGTCTCCTTCTCGCTTTTTAGAGATGAAATTTAATTAGCTTCGGTAAAATCTTTTCTGGCCATTCACGCAATGAAAACCACCGATGAATTTATTTATGCATCAATGAAGGAAACTTCTTAAATAGTTCCATGCTCTTCAGGAAAATGTCATCAAATATGCACGAACATTTCATGTTGTATTTATAGCTTCTGTGAAAAGTTTAAAACTCGGTATCGGTGTAGTTCGACGAGTGAATAAAATTTATCAACATCTGTTCCTCCTTTTGAGAAATAATCAGTGAAATCCTAAATTTCGGATTAGGCTCCCAGTTTGATAGTTTTTCACAGCGGTTTTATACGATCACAACGAACAACACGAATGAGTTTTGAGTGATAGCTAAGTGATTCCTTGCTACCCAGGAAATCACCATCACCATTTTATCGTTGGTGAAATCTACTGTCCTAATTATGTTAACCTTTACTTTTAACCTCCTGTTGGTGTTAGCTTCAGTTTCTTGCCTCATCTTGCATTCCCTCGCCACTTTCTTCGCCCGATTCCAGATTTAATCCGGTGTTCACATTGCTTTCTAGAACCCTGGTGACAATCATACATTCCTTAGTTGTATTCAAACTGAACATTACCACTCAGTCTGCAGTTTGTTCGTGTCCGTTTACTTGAGAGGTTAACAGGCTTTTTTTGGTTTATCTTGGGTTTTGTAACATCATAAAACAAACCCATATTTATTCTTTAAAAAGGGTCTTAAACATATAACCACCGATGAATTTATACATCGGGAATTTATACATGACCTATACGGAGGGTCCAAGGGGTTTTTTGTCCCCTAGTTCGATAAGGGGAGCTGATAGATGGTACAAACCCGATATTTTTGTGTTCAGGGCGATACAGGGAATCGATCTAAGTTAAAAAATATTTTTCTAAAATAAGGGGGGCCAAAACCCCCCCTTTAGGTAAAAAAGGGGGGGTCGTAGGGGAACGGCGTGGGTTACATTGAATTTCTCGCCCCGAAAATAGGGTACATTCTGAGTTTCAGCCTCACAGCTCAACTGGAACATACTGACTCCCAAGACCCCTATACGGGGGGTCCAAGGGGGTTTTTGCCCCCTAGTTCGATGAGGGGACCTGATAGATGGTACAAACCCGATATTTTTGTGTTCAGGGCGATACAGTGAATCGATCTAAGGTAAAAAATATTTTTCTAAAATAAGGGGGGCCAAAACCCCCCCTTTAGGTAAAAAAGGGGGGGTCGTAGGGGAACGGCGTGGGTTCCATTGAATTTCTCGCCCTAAAAATAGGGTACATACTGAGTTTCAGCCTCACAGCTCTACTGGAACATACTGACTCCCAAGACCCCTATACGGGGGGTCCAAGGGGGTTTTTGCCCCCTAGTTCGATAAGGGGAGCTGATGGATGGTACAAACCCGATATTTTTGTGTTCAGGGCGATACAAGAAATCGATCCAAGGTAAAAAATATTTTTCTAAAATTAGGGGGGCCAAAACCCCCCCCTTTAAGTAAAAAAGGGGGGTCGCAGGGGAACGGGGATGGTTCCATTGAATTTCTCGCCCCGAAAATAGGGTACATTCTGAGTTTCAGCCTCACAGCTCAACTGGAACATACTGACTCCCAAGACCCCTATACGGGGGGTCCAAGGGGGTTTTTGCCCCCTAGTTCGATAACAGGGGCAGGTAGATGGTACAAACCCGATATTTTTGTGTTCAGGGCGATACAAGGAATCGATCCAAGGTAAAAAATATTTTTCTAAAATTAGGGGGGCCAAAACCCACCCTTTAGGTAAAAAAGGGGGGGTCGTAGGGGAACGGGGATGGTTCCATTGAATTTCTCGCCCCAAAAATAGGGAATATTGAAAACAGGGAAAAATTCCCTCAGGGAGGGATCAAATCCCTCCGGGAGGGGAAATTTCCCTCCGAAAATTTCCCACTCCCAAGAGACATAAGCTATTGAAAAGGTTGATAATTTTGTTCAAAAGACTTTAGTATGATATTTATATCCGGTTGTCTTGTGGGACTAATTTTTTACCTCTGAATGATCGTCCACGTCCACTTCCCCTGCCACGATACTTCCATCCACGATTCCATCCTCCTCGCCCTCTAGCAAACTTCGAATTGTAGTTATCACTCATGGATTCCTTTCAGAATGGCTTGAGTTTTAAAACTGAACCAAATAATTATACTTAGGATTATAGTCACAAATCAAATAATCTCTTCTGAAAATTTATTGTGTAAGTTACTAAGACAATAACCTAAACTTAAGGCTGTCTGAAAAACAATACAATCTCTTCTAATTTGGCTTCATAAAACCATGAAACAAATGCTTAAAATTTAATCTGTCATATTCACTTGTCGACTGATAGCTAATACACCCAAATCACTTAAATTAAACTTTCAAGACGTACACTTTAGAACAGAGACAAATACTCAAAATAAACTTAGCCTTATCAAAATAAAATCCAAATATTTTTGAATGGCGGGATGGCGGGAATTTCAGAATTCTGATTGAAAGGATGACAAACTGATACAGCTCATTTTACCTTAACCGATTAATAAATTCCCTTCTCTGCAATTTCTTAAAATAGTTGTTTTTAGAATTTTGACGAGTTCCTGTGAGTTAATCTGGTAAACTTTATGTGCACAGTCAGAAGAAACACAAGGCTGTTCAATTATTAACTTTAAAAGCGCGCTGTTGGGCTGATGTCGAACGTGCACGTAGGGCCAGGGGGGACTTCAGAATCAAGACACAGGAATCAAGGTGAGGAGATAAAAATACTATCACGTCATAAGAGAAATCCTAAATTATATCACAGATAAATGAATACACATAAATAAATAAATGTAATAAATGAATACTCATAAATAAATGTATTCGTTTATCTGTGATTATATCAAAGACAACGATACTATGCCACCCACTTTTTTTAAGTATGTCAAGTTTCGCCATGCATTAGAATATCGAATTTTGTTGGTTGTTTAGGTAGGGAAATTACGGTTATTTTGTTGGCAGCTTTCGAGTATAGTTTACAGTTTATGTAACTAACTGTAAACATACACTTGTTATCACCCAGTAAGTTAACACTAAGTTAGAGAGGAGTGCCGGTATTAGTGGTGTTTATTTAATTAATTTGGTTCATCTTAAACTTAGTTTATGAACACTCTAATCAATTATTCATTCACAAGAAAGGACATTATCATTCGTACCCGGATCCTCCTTATTAGGATTCAGTCGAGGTGAATACAATAGGAATGTTAAAGTGACAAGGGGATTTTTAGCGAGGTCATACTGTAATTATAGTGAAAAGGTAAGTCATTATGGGCTTGTTACCAGTTACAGTTATAAATTTAATTAGTAGAGATCCAGAAAATGTGAATTAAAAGAGTAGTTAGCAAGGGTATGTCATAGGCCCATATGTAATATTTTTGTTTTTTAGTTTTCACAATGATCTTCAAGCAAGTTTGCGAAAAAAACTTATGGGTTTATGGCAACCTGACCTCTAGGAAATGATGTTTTAATAGCCCTACATCACAAGGCCGTAGGCAATGGGGGGGGGTTAGGGGGTCAGAACCCCCCCTGAAATAGTAGAAATAGCATTGAAAAATTGTAAATGGGGGTGAAACCCCCCCCCCCCCGAAATAGCCAAAACCCCCCCAAAAGCCCTCGAGCAAATGTAGAGGGGTTCGGGCCCGGGAACAGTTGATAAGGGTCCAAAATTATGATAAAGGCGCTGGAAAGCACACACGCGAGTAAAAAAAAAGGTCACTACTTTTGCCGAGCTGGAAATTCACCCGCCGGCCCTGTCCGAACCCCCCCCCGAAAAAATTTCCTGGCTACGGCTTTGCTACATCATATCATTAATACATGCTCCACTTAGTCAAGATTTAGCACTTAACATGTAGGCTGAAGCTTCAGCTGATTGGCAACTCTCCCCCTCTTCTTTCGACTTGCATTTACGTAAGCTAAATGCTAAACGTTTTACATAATAATAGGTGGTATCCTTCCAACTGATGACACCCACTCATAGGCTATGTTCACACGAGGGATAGGCCTATTTTAAAAAATAACGTCAAGAACAGTGGCGGCTGGTGGGTTAAATGAATAGGAGGACTCACTTAGGCCTACTTTACTAACTACTAAAAGAGTATTGTGTATTACACCTACCTTTGATTGCTATTCACATTTTATGGTCTGTAATATTGCCAATATCCGCTGAATTCACAATTAAAATAATAACAATCACTTATCACCATCCCTGATTATCGACTCATTGGAGTAAAATAGATACATGAAACACAGCATGTTTAAACAAATACCTCACTTCAGCTCCCATGCCTCGCTGTTTAGATTACCTACGGTTTGGAGGAATTTGGAGGTAAGAGTGATTGGTGGTGTCGCTGTGGTTACTAAAATGAATAAACAACAGGTGTGCCAACATGAATCATACAATCATAACGGCAGCAAAGGTTCAGTTTCCTATTTCCCTAAAGAGATTGTGGTGGCTGCACTGATTACTGATGTGCACGCGCATCTTCGGACGCTGCCCGAGACGCCCTATATCCCAACATGACAGTGACGTCAGAGCACCCTCACCACTGTATGCTCGATTTGCCATAAGATAGCATGCGTTAGGATTGGGACGCTCCGGCCAGCGTCCGCAGGATATACGTGCAATAGTTGCACCTAAATCATACTTTCGTAACATATTTTGATGCATAGTTGAAATGAATTTATCATTAATGGTCAGCATAATGAAAATTAGTAGTTTTTACATATTTATCGGATAGGCTACATGTGTAAACAAATTTAATTCAGTAGGCTATGTTTGAAAATCTTCTGGGGGGGCGGCATCCGAGAGTCCTAATGGGCCGGCCACCACTGGTCATGAATGTTATTTAAGTCGATTATGCATTCAAAATTGAGAGAATACATGCTGCAGCAAATAATAATGTGAAGACATATAGCCTAGCTGTATTTTAATTCTTTTATCCCTCTCTTTTCCTTCTCATAGGGTAAGAGAGAGAGTGTAAAGGACTTGGACATACCCTCGGTTGTTGTCCATGAATGTCACAAACTAGAAATAATTAAAACTACAATAGTTTGACATATTCGTCAAAAAAGGACTATCTTTTTTTACAGGGAGCTGTTGATTCTGTAAATCCCCCCTCTGTACACAGCTGTGTTTGCATCCAACGTTTAGATCTTATGACTTAACTTTAGGGGTGTGCGAGTACTCGAGAACCGAGCTTTTTTCGAGCCGAGTATACACTACTTGACTCGACTCAACTTATTGCAAAATACTCTAAAGTTCAAGTCCAGTAGTAACCCCCCGCCCTTTACCCAAAATTGGTACGTGCGAAAGAATATTACGGCCATTTTTCACAATGTCAATCTGTCTTTAATGAATATAGGCTAACTGAAACCTCGTTTGTTATACTTGAAGTAAAAAGTTCTTTGTAGTTATTAAAGACACATACATTTTTATACCACTATCTTTTCTATAGTTTGAGGTTATTTATTGTTACTCTCATAAAAAACTTATTTTTGTTATATTTTAGAAACCATTCCAAATAAATAAAAATTTAGTTTTTTTGTTGACAGTTACATGAATAAAAATGTACCTGTGTGAATAACTCAAAGGAAATGTTTTAATCATGAACTGAGTCAGGTTTTGAGTCAGGTAATTGGTCATGGCATATAGCCAATGTTTTCATTTAATTTAAAAACCCAGGTAAGCTTTAAACACAAGTTAGGCTTAAAAAATATACTAAATCAAGAATTATTGTGAGTTTAAATAAATGGTTTGCTTTCTTTTTTTATCATTTATTTGTAGCCTATATATGCTCTTAGTTTAACTCTTTTAAGTTTAATTACCTCAAAATTGTAATTTGTATTTGAGTAGTGATAATAATTTTTTACAATTATGTAGAAACATGATAACTATTATACTATAAACTTTAAAAAAAAACTGTACTCGAAAAAAGCTCGAAACTCGTGAGTATTTTTCAAAACTCGACTCGACTTCAAAAATCACTACTTGCACACCCCTACTTAACTTATTAATTTTGAAAGTTTTACAAATGTTGAAACCCGATAGCCTACTTTAAGGATCCAAATTACATAAGGTAGATCATTTGAATTTCAAGGAATTGAAAGACCTAAGATAGGCAGCCTCCATATTTTGGGTTTTGTACAGCCCATGAAAGGAAGGAATTGCAGTGAAGGGAAAGTTAAGATTTGTACAGTTAGCCTCATAGGCCTACTTGTATTCAGGAGGGCAGAACCACTCACAGACCGTCCTCAAATCTCTGAATGAACTCCTTGAACGATTCACCCTCTAATCCAATGATCTCTGAGAATCTTCAGACAAGGATAACCAGCCAGGAACGTTGCATATTAGGCCTATTATGTCTTCTTTCAAGGCATTAATTTATTTCCTCAATAAAGAATTTGGTATAGCCTAGTAGGCCTATCTGGTCACATCCAAAATAAATTTTTGAAATTGTCAAATAACCTAATAGGCCTATAACCTTAAAGTGTTATTTTCTATAACAAAATTACTACATAGCTTAAGTTAGGCCTATGTTAAATTATCTTGGGTGATTTTGAGTTTAATTCATCATATAATAAATGTAGGGAAAATGCAGTGATCGTTTGTAAATTATATTCAAACACATTCTATTAGATTTAACAATACCCCCGTCGCAGCAGACCTGCGTACTCAGCGAATTTCCATAGGATTAATTTTGTATATGTGAGCATTCAACTTGTTTGAAGGAAGTATCATTTGAATACGTTAAGTAAATAATATACTAAAAACGCATATTTAATCATTCATGAGCTTTAAACATGAGGAAAATTAACAAAGAGACCATATTGGTTTTCATTAGTAATACATACACTTTTGTATTTTATATAATTCTTAGTCTTTTAATTTTTAATAACTGTAATCTTGTTATCAATATATATATATAAAAGAAGAGTTGTGTGTTGGTATATTTAGTGCTACAGCTAAAACTACACGTCGTAGACCCATGATCTTGGTATCAAATTAAAGCTTGGAATCTCGTGATCTGCACTATGGTGGTTGGGTTTCGATATCTTATTGGGTGTAGGCACAGGATCGTCCGAAAGGGGCCTATGTCAAGGATTTTGTGAGTACTTGAGGTTTTATTTGTTTATATCAAAACACATGGTTTAATTTGAAAAGGTAACCGTGGTTAAAGTGGTTGCCAACAGAATGCAGCACCTAATACAATTGTTTTTGTACTACAGGTGAATACAGTCTTATTTTTAGCAAATGTGTTTTTATTTACGTTTTCAATTATTTAGTAAATTTTTACTGTTAGGTTATGTTATCAAAAAACATGAAGTGCACTAAAATGTAGAGTTACATATTTTTTGTTTTTAAATTCAAATATAGTAGTAAATTAGGCGAAAAAATGTCAAAACGTAGGAGAAAATGTTTGCAATTCCGTATCTTATCACGTAAATGAACGATAGCAAGAAAAAATTAAACAACGAAGATAAAGAAACACATCTACAGGGTATCAAAGGAAAATTCACAGCGACATCAAGAAACACTGTCATAGTAGATTTGGAACAGAAAGGGAGACAGACGCACAAGGTGATGAAAGAAATAATCAGAACAGAGATATAACGGAGAACCGTCAAAAAAGGGATTAAACAGAAGAAACTGAATCAAATTAAACAGTTTAAAAGCTGTTTACAAAAGGACAAGAAACTATATGATTTTGGCTGTAAAATACACATTATTCCAATAAAATTTAGACTGTAGGGCCCTATTGAACACCCGAATGTAGTGATTTGCAAGATGGACAAATTTTGTAGTTATTGCATAGCACAAAGATTAATTCAAAAAGAAAACACATATTATGTGCTCTTTGAAAGGGAAAATAAGACTGCTACCACCAAATATTCCACCCACGGCTTTATCAAATATAATATGTATGGAGAAACATCATAATATATTGAATTTTAGATTAAATTAGACGTTATAATTCTTGCTTCCAAATTAAATCTTTTGTGCTACTATTTAGGCCTTCATAAGATTTTTCAACCCAGCGAAGCGGGTTAACAACAGCTAGTAGAATATAAATGTCAACAAACATAATATAACCAATGAACTCAAAACACTCAAAACAAACAAATAATTTAATCTCATGAAAAAATTAAATTCAATCATATGGTCCGTTTTATAGTAGGTAATTAAAACATCCCTGTTGCAACAGACCTACATCTGCAGCCAATTTCAATAAAACATATTATCAATCCTCATAATTGTAAACATACCACATATTATGCTACATTTTCAGGCAGTTTAGACCAAGACACCCCCCCTCCAAATTCTCTTACTTTCTTTATTAAATTTAAAAATAATTTGTATTTTTTGATATAGTATATATTTTCTGCAAAATCTTGATCAATTAACTCTAACTATTCAAAATAAACACAAAATAAAATATTCAACACCTGCAAATTGAATCATATGTTCAGAATTGTATTTTTTTAAAAAATCTCAAATCAGGGTGACTATACTTTTTGGAGGGAAAAATTAAAAACAATATTGGACAACGTACTGTGTTTAGCACATCCAATACTATCCAAAATCTAAGCAACGGATTGACATAGAATAATAATTCAAAATGCTAAATTGTTTGCTTTTTTAAGCTGAATTCAATTTTGACAATTAAGTATAAAAATATTTAGTTAAAAGGTGTTAAATCTTGAAAATAAATTTTATTTTGTGAAAAAAACCTTCTTAGAGTAAATCATTCTTGCTGATTTTCGAACTCGAAGTCATGAATGGCGCTTTATACATTTGTTCCAAATTTCATCAAGATCGGACCTTTTTTACAAAAGTTATCGCGCCTACGGACAGGTATATATACATATATATATATATATATATATATATATAGGACCTCAAAATGAAAAAATAACATGGTCCCGGTCTCAAGTCTCACCGTGCCGCCTACGGTAATAGCTACTTCCCTATAGGGGAAATTCGCTAAAACATCATATGTAATTCCAAGATTCCCTGTTATTAGTATCGTCAAAAAATCAAATGAAAATAAAATGGTGCAGCTTTTTTGTTTCTTATAAGATTTTTGTAAAATTTATGGTATTTAAGATATTATTAAGTTTTAAAATATAAAAATTGTCGCCATTTTGAAATGGTACAAAGTAGAAACTGGATACTCCGCACCAAAATAGTTCCTAATAGGCAGCATATACGTACCAAGTTTGAAGTTGATATCTTCAGTAGTTCCAAAGTTATGCAAAATCATGTTAAAAACACGTACAGACAGACAGACGGATAACCGAGCATTTTAGGACCCACGTTTATAGGAACTTTTTTCTTAGTTTTGATGAATACTATCAGCCCGCGTAGTTTGTGACCAACTTTAATGAACACCCTAGAGTATATTGGTTGACTCTTGTCTTTTAAATTTAAATGACCCTTTTCATTTGGGGTTCGTCCGATTCCGTCTTTGAAAATGTCTTCGTAACGAATCATCAGGTCATCCAGTTCTGGTATATTTTCCTTTTCATTACTTGAGGATAATGTATGTATGTCAGCTGGAGCAAGTTGAATCTCTCTTATCCATTCCCTTATGAATTTAGAATCTACTACACACTTGTTCACTATGTACAGTTTTCCAACAAATTGTTGGTCTTTGTATTGAACATCAACAAACACAACACCTTTTGGATTAATTATTTCACCAGTGTATGTCCGCAGTTAAACATTTATTTTGAAAATCCTTTTTGTTGAATTTAAAAGCTTAAACGTATTGTAAGATACAATACTTAGTGCCGCCCCAGTATCTAACTTCATTGAGCTGAGTTGCCCTTCCAATTTTACTTGAATTATAAACTTTTCATTCGATTTTGATTGAAGTTGGTAAATTTAATGAGTATGTTTGACAGTTTCTTCTGATTGTTTTATTTCCTAGTTCGACTTTCTTGAGCATACTCGTGCTTAGTGGTCGAAACACTTGCAAAAGCTACATTCAGTGTTTTTGAACTTACATTGATTTGCTCTGTGTGAATCATCACCACATCTATAGCATTTGTTCCTTAGTTTCTCATTATGAGATTGACTTTTAGAAGGTTGTGTATGGTTACACTTACTTATTCGACTGTTTGAACCTGCTAGACATTTGGTGAATGTCATCTTGACTATCCTGTGCCTTTATTATTCTATTCTCACTCTTTGCTAGCTCCAATGTAGCTGCCTTTTCGAATACGTCTTTAAATGGTTGTAATAGTTTATCTTGAAGAAGTTGAAGACGTATATCAGAGTCTTTTAGTCCCCTGACAAATTGCATTCGAAGAATTTCAGATACTGAATCATTGCATTTTGCACAAGTAAATTGACAATCTACACTAAGTTTTCTTAGGACATTTGCGTAATCTTGTACAGATTCATTACTTAGTTGTGCACGTGTCGTAAATTTGTGCTGACGAGCCCAAATACTGGGTTTTGGTTCTATTTGAGCCATTAATAAGTGAACCAATTCATCGTATGTTTTACTATGTGGATCATCTGGTATGCAAATATCGTAAAGCTTTTCATGTATTTGAGGAGTTAACGCTTGTAGGAATTATTCAACTTTAAGTTTAGGGCTTAAGTTCCCTCGCAGTTGGGTGTAATTTTCAAAGCTCCGGGTAAAATTTTGAAAAACTTCCTCCTGTGTATATGGCTGAAAAGAAATATTAGGTGCATTTTGAGACTGGACGAAAATATTAGGTGCTGTATTTTTACTGTACTTTTTCTTCTCTGCTTCAAGATATATTTTTATCTCTTCATGTATTTCTTCTAAGTGCCATCTGACTTCAAGTTCATTTTCTACTGAATCTGTGTAAAGTTAAATATTTGGCTGTATATCTTCAATTTCAGTCCATATCGTCGATAGTTTGTCAGTGTAGTAGGTACTAGTACATATCTTAAGTGAGGTTTCACATTTAGGTAAATCATATTGTAGTTTGTTAAGTCATAATTCTAGTAACTTCCTTTTCTACATCAACTCGTCGAATTCTTTCTGTTTTACCATTTTATTCGTCGCCATTAATGATTTCACTAATAAAAATACACATTATAACTAAAAGAACTAGAAATTGTCTTTCTATATTTCCATTTCTACATATATAAACAAAAACAATTCTCTTTACAAAAATTAATGTCAAATGAAAATACATGGTATAAATAAATCATATGTTAACACTTACATATTGTTATCTTACATACACAAGATCGCAATTGAAAGCTATTAAAGAGCAAATCTGCAAGAGAGAGAGAGAAAAAAAGAAAGTCTGTTTAATGTGAAAAATACTCTTCAAGTGAGTAAGGTCATTGTGAAATCAAAAATTCCTTATACTTTGTTTGAAATTTGGAAACTGTTTGCTCAGATTTGATCTGGGTGGGGAGATGATTTAAATTTACCTACTCATGTACAGTGGAGATTTTTCATACAAAGCAGTTCTGTAGATTGGAAACTGGAGAATTTCTCTATGGCGAGTGTTGTAGGGGTGTCATGGTTAGCAAGAACAAAGTTTTCAAAATTTCTCCTAACGAAAGTACATAGGCCTACCTGAAATATGTAGACAGCATGGATGGTCATCAATTTAATTTTGATAAGCCAAGGGCAACAAAAAGTGAGGTCCAACATCAGCCAAAATCCTAACAGCCTTTTTTTTGCAAATAAAACAATGATTTACTATTGATGAATTACTTCCCCAAGTTTTGATACCATAGCATGTTCTAGGGCATAAAATAATAGACCATGAGAGCTGCTTTTAAACCTGTTGTTCTAAATACTACTCTCAGGGCAAATAAGGATTTGGCAAAGGATGATGTCAGAAACGAATCCTGAGCAGCAGTATGATAAACAAGGTCGCCTTAGTTTCCGTGATGGCAACTAGAGTGCTCTAGCTTCACCCTCAGCTGATATAAACATTGGGAAATTTTGGCTTTTCCACGAGTAACCGGTTACTCCTGATGCACACAGGCTCGGAGAACCCGTTACTTGTGACACTGGAATAAAGATCAGGATACAAATTCTACCGCAGCAAAGGAGTTAAAGCAGGCAGCAACCTACAAGCCGGCTGATGAAGTAGGCCTAAAATACAAGGCAGAATGCTGCTAGTACCTCTTGAGATACTTAGATTCTAGTCAAGGAGGGTTCTAATTTCTCAGATCACATATATATAACAAAATCCTCAGTGATGTAAAACCTTAAAACTTCAAAAGTTCAAAGGAAAATTAAAAACTATAAATTTCAGACTGAAATTGGTTTGTTATATAAAACTGACTTATCAAAGAGTTGTTATTTTGTAAAGCAGTCAGTGTGGCTGAAAACTGCTTCTAAATGGAGCTGTTATTATCATTATTATTACTAATAAAAGGCTACTTTATAAAGTTTTTTTTTAAAGACAACTTTGGCTTCCTTTTCTATTAACCTTGAGATTGTAATAGGAGTCAGCGGCAGGAATTTAGGATGTGTAAAAAGTGGTTGGAGATGTATGAAATTAATAGTGCTTGGGAACATAGGCTAAGTTATCTAAAGGTTTTACTATCATTTCTATTAGCCTAGCCTACTAAAAAAATTTTAATTTTCCTATGCATTTTTTTATTTTAGGTTAGTTTGCTGTTCTTTTGGAAATGACAGAAGGTTCTGTTCAACTACCAGATTTCCCTCCTGGTCCCCTAGATGAATATAGGAAAAGAGCTTCCTTTGATTGGAAAAAACTGAAAATTCTCATCGAAGATGAAGTTATTTTGAAAACAAAGGTAAACAAATTAACTTTCAGTTTGATTAAACCAGTTAAAGCAACGACCTGTTACTACCTGGTATTATTAATATTATTATTTTGTGTCTTTCTATGCCAGTCGCATTTTTGTTTTTTTGTTACTATCTAACGGGGACCCTTTGTCACATAGCATCATTAATTCAAAGCCCTCCCTGTGAAAGAAAATGCTATAGGTATCTCCCTTATTTAGTTGAGTTCTGCTGGATTACTGCAAATAATCTCTCAATTTCATATTTCCATGGCAGTAAACCTGCATACTCATTTCCCCTGTTATTCCTAGAGAAAAATTGTGTATGCTCATTTTAGGATTTAAGTTGATTTTACTTGATTTTAGGATCCTGACAAAATTTGTTTTAAATTTGCTGCGTATGCAGGTCTCCCGTAACATGAGTATCTGTTGTTTCTCTGGTCGCACAAAGTTCCCCTCTCCGCAAACTTAGTGTTTTACTCTTCTATTTGATCCTAACAACATATCCGAAATCGAGACATGGCCTGGACCATTTCCCCGGACCGTTTGTCTTTTTCACTCTTTTTATTTTACAATTTCATTGGAGTAAATGAAAAGTAATCTTATCAGATGACTGTTCAACTACAGTAGCACTTAAATAACATATTACCTACATTTTGAGTCTGTATTAATTTATCGACTATTATAATATGTCTGTCTTTAATTTTTATTTCCATAGCTGAATGTCTGGAAACGAATGGAGGAAGACCCGCTCTTCCACCATTGGACAGAAACTCCACCTTTGGAAGAGCAAAGGAAGATTGAAGCTTTGCGGATGTTGAAGATTAAACAGTGGAACATTCTACCCTTAGAAGATGTGGTGCAAGATATAAGGAAGGTAGAGAGGCTGATGAATATATAACATCATAAATCACTGTTTATTAAAAGGAATTCTTCCTAATCTAGTTTATAAAAAGGGACTATGGACAGATAAAAATAATTACCTATTGTCCCCCTCGAAGTAAGTAACTTTTGCCAGATAAAAAAAATATTAATTCCAAATCAAGGATTACTCTGAATTTAATAATCTATATATTAATACGCAAGCGGTTTTCTTTTCACAGTCCAACCACAACAACGGCTGGACCGATTTTAACGTTTGAGGTATCAAATTAAAGGGAATTTTATGTAGATTTGTCAACAAGTCTCAGAATTTTAAAAAAGGGCGTCACTAAAGTACATTAAAGGGCTGAATTTTCGGAACATTGGCGCTATTCATCGACATTTGAGCAAGCTCAGTTTACTTTGTTTACAAACTGAACATATGGCCAAGCTCTGAAATAGTTCTAGAGGTTAACCACAGATAGCAGCAATGAATTACAATTATTTTTTCGAAAAGAGCAGTTTTTATTTCTACAGCTGGTTTGGCTTTGGCTTTGTTTTCAACAGTTTTCTTTTTTTTTTTAAGATTTATTATGTAATTTAAGTTATGTTATGAAGTTTTTAAAGCTCTTAAACATTGCCATTACCAGTTTTACAATGTAGTTTACGATTTATCATAATGTTTTTTTGAAGTTATATTAACCTGAGCAAATCTATTTTTGGATTCGGTGCATTCATAATGCTACCGATAAGAAGAAGACTAACATATACCGGTCGGAGGAGTCGGAAAGAACACGATCGCAACCGATGGCATCACCCTCCTGATGTAACATTTTATGCTCCTTCCAACCTCAGACCAAGGAGCTAAAAATGTTTATATTGTGGTGGGTTGCATTTCAAGAATGAAAAGATTGGTAGAGTAATGGGTCATTTACGCGTTTTTACCACAAAGGAAATTTTGCCTATAAAGGCAGTCATTCCCTACAATATCTGTTTTGGCGATAATTATCAATAATGTGCAGGGACAGTCTCTAAACAAATGAGGTCATTCATCACGGCCGCAGCTACATGTTGCTGTGAGCAGATCTCGATCTTTTGCCGGTGTTAAAATATGCATTTCAGAAACAAGATATTATGTGAAAATGAAGGTGTTTCCCAAACAATCGTTTACCAGAAACTCCTGCGGTAGATCAAATTAACTATAATAGTTTCAGTAGTTAAGCCATAATTTTGTTAATGAAGTTAACCCTTTCATTAAACTTTAAAAGTATGTTAACAGGCTGATTATTCTTCATTATTTTACCTCATGATTTTTGCTCGATTTCGAGCTACGTGTTATCTAGTTTACTTTAAATAAGCAGTTTGGTTTTCAGACAATCAGAAATAAAGGGGAACCCCAGAAAACAAATTTGTTTGATACAGTCTACAAATTTACAGAGTTTAAAAAAGTTGTAAAGTATGTTTTACAAATAAGTGTTATCAAATGCTCATTGCCTAACTTTTCATACTCAAGTGTTTAAGTAACTCAAGATTCTGTGTTTCAGTTTATCGCAGTAACAACAGTGCTGTTCAGCTACTCTCCGTCATTGGCGCTCAAAGTGCAACTCACATTCAACATGTTTCAAAACTCCATGCTGGGAATGGGCTCAGAGAGGCACTACAAGTTTTTTGAGGCCTGTGAGAAAAACGAACCCGAGGTTAGGAAAAAAGTGTTCTATTTAAAATTTGTCAATGAAATAGATTTTATTGGTTTTTATAATTGAAAGAAATAGAGACTTTATTTTCAGTTAGTTATTGGGCCAAGATGTTTTGTTTGAGTAATATATCTGTTTTCACAGAGATATTACATATTTGCTAAGGCATTCTTCAAGACCTAAAAATAGTCAAGAAACAGGCTTAGGAATATCTTCTGGAAATACAATTAATGCTGGATTGAAAATTCCGCAATATCACCTTTGTTTTATCTCGAAGAGGTTCATTCATGTTTGTAATATTTCAGGTAACAGGGTGTTTTGCCTTGACTGAATTTTCTCATGGAACAGACACAAAATCAATGCGCACTGAAGCTCGTTACAATCCGAACACACAAACATTTGTTCTGCACACCCCCGACTTTGAGGCAGCTAAATGCTGGGTGGGCAGTCTTGGTAAGTGGAAACAATGTTTTTCGTGTGTAATATCCTTTAATAAGTTATGGGTTAATTAGAAATTTCATCAGTCCACATAAAAATCAGTTTCGGATAAAAATCCTTTGCAGAAATCAGTACTCAGATTTTAGTTTTCAAAAAAGAATTTTTCATATCAAAGAAGAGTTGTGAGAAGTACTTTAAGTTATACAAGCCAGTAAATGAAGTACATAAATGTTGTCAGACAACATTTTTGTATTGTTCTAATTTAACACGATTCTCTCACCTAACAAGGTTATCTTGGAAGTGATTCAGGACTAATAAACTTTATTGTGATAAGAAGCTTATCCCTGTGCATATTTACTATAGGAAAATGATTAATAATGATTAATAATTAAGATGATTGATAATTTCATAATCTATGTTACCTATCATAATACAGTGGAACTTGCATAGTCCTAACCTCAAGGGACTGATAAAAAAAATCAAATTATCCAAAAATTTGAATTAAAAAATTTTGTTTCAAAGGCTTAAAACAATTAAAATTTATATACCTGCATAAAACCTTTATTGTGAGTAACTTGAATTTACGTTTTATAGTACATTCCATCAACTAGCCAACAGTGAATGATTACTGTAATACATTAGAAATGTTACATGTTTTAAAAGACAGTACTGTACTACATAAAACAGAAATACAGTACGTTCATGGATACATACATACTGTAATAGGTAAAAATCAGAGCTTACAAAAAGAAATAGTTTGATACTGAACTGTTAGCTTAAGCAATAGATCCAATGTTTTTACCAGACGCTGTAAGGGATGACACTTTTATGATCTATGACAAGTGGAGTGTTGCAAAACAATAGGATGGTGGGAGGGGTTGGGCAATGACCTTGAAAAGAAGCCGAGCCTTAGGGGTGAGTCACTTGGCCAAACAATGGAGTCGGCCAAAGGTGCGTGTGGGTCCGACGACCTTCACAATTTGGCCTGCGCTAAGGGGCTGGGGAGGGATTTTGACCGCATGCCAATGAAACAAAGTCGGTTTCCGGGAATTTTGACCTGACGGTATGACTTTCGATTGTCTTTTTTCATGTTTAAACTTTGAATTATCCAAGATATAATTCAAATAAAATACGATTATTTAGCATTGATTATACATGAAATGCTAGGGACCGGAAGAAATATTCAAATTAAAGAAGATTTGAATTATAGAAGTTGGAATTAGGCAGGTTCCACTGTACTTATTAATCTGTAGACTAAAAAATTTGCTGTCAATGCATCTAACATTGCCAAGTATAAGCACAGAAAGAATACAAATTAGATTTACAGCTAAGTACCATAGTGAGTGCTTGTTCCCAAATAACAACCTTATCTAACCTTCTTTCCTTTGTTAAGGAATTATCCTGAAATATAAGGGGGTGAGAGGAATTAGAAATAGAAACTGGATTAAAGGCATATTGATATTCAAACAACAGCCAATAGCCAATAGGCAAATTTTCATTTCAAGAAGCTATAACTTTGACTAGTTATGGTCAGTACGCGATATTTTGAATCTCAATGTAAAACTTATCAACAAAAAAATATAATCTTGAACCCTGAATATCGAGTCCTTAGTCGTGAATTAAATAGGGTAAGTTATTAAGGAAGTAAGTTTTAGGAAATTTATTGCTTTCCACGCCAGCAATAAGAACAACCTAAATTACCCGCCTTTCAAAAAATGATTGTCACAAGTACAGTAGAGTCTCGCAAACCCGGACTTCGATAACCCAGAATTCTGGATAACTCGGAAAGCCTGCCAGAGCAATAAAGTGCACTGAGATTCAGTGCCAGAGCACGGTTTGACACATATAAAACAGTTTTGGTTTTTCTTTAAGTTTTTTTTTATAACTGATAATGTAGTTTTTTGTATTTTTTACTATGCAATAAATAAATGATTTCTTATAGAAATAACAGAAACTAGTCTTATTTTTCCTTATTTTTACTCCTTTCCCGATAACTCGGAAATTTCACAAACCCGGACACCGTTCGGTCCACATTAGTCCGGGTTTGTGGGACTCTACTGTAATTGTTTACAGGAAAAACAGCAACATACGCCTTGGTGTACGCGCGACTGATCACCCCTGACGGGAAGGACCACGGATTGCATGCGTTTGTCACCCCGATACGCAACCCGCGCACGCTGATACCTTTCCCAGGCGTCACGGTGGGAGACATGGGCGAGAAGGCGGGACTGAACGGTGTGGACAACGGGTAAGTCTGGTGGGTATTGATCTTTGGTCGTGCTCTTAAATTCCCTAAATTGGATTTGAGAGAGACAACTGGCTTTCCTGATGTCAATAAGGCAAGAAAGAATTGTAATAAAAAAAAGTTCAATTTTTGGGGTAGGGGACCTTTTCCAGAGCAGATGTAAGAAAATTTTGAGGTAATTTTTTTTTTATTTTAAGTACAGTAGTGTCATTTTATTATAAAAACATCTTGGGGAGGGATGAAAACAACTATGGTTCATCAAGACTTATAAACCAAAACATAGTCTAAAATCATAAGTGTTTGACAAAAATTTTCATTTAAATAAAATTTTAGCAAATTTTAAAGGTACATAAACAAAAATTATGTACTTTTCCACTGTACTACAAGAATCAAAGAGGTACTCTTGCTGACCTTTTCAACAACAGCCAGTTAACCTTACTTAAAAACGAACTCTTTGAGATCTTTCCCACAAATTCTTATACTTCTGAAAGTATTCTCTGCAGGATCAGTAAGTGAAGGGTTTCCTGGTCATCATTTATATTTTGTTGGGCGTTATTTCATCATTTTGTTTGTTACAAGGGACAGAGCATTTCCAAAACAACAACTCAGAAAGCTGTGTTGAAATATAAATTTTCTGTAATGAGCCATTGCAAAGGCTATTTACAGCAACGTAAATAGAGGTCAAGAACATAAAGGTTTAACATGCGAGCCACCTTATGGCGGGGGTTCGAGAGGTGCGGGCGTTGCGAGGCAGCGACTCAGTGAACCCAATTTATTGCCGTTTCACTAAACACAAAACACTAGTGGTGATGGTACTCCGTAACCACAAGAGTAGACATAGTGTACTGGAACACCCACAGATAGCAGCAGTGCCTGGTTTGCACCAGTCCGCTTGTTTTGCCAGTATAAAGGGAAAAATCCCAGATAAACGGGTTAAAGTGGGTGGTTTTATGTCATTGCCAGAGGGGAATTTTTCGGGGAAATTTAGTACAAACCTACACCAAAACAAAGCCCGCATTCGTAGCTACATGCTGGCAACAAATCATTGTTCCCGCATTCGTAGCTACATGCTGGCAACAAATCATAGTTCCCAGGCACCACAGATTCGTCATATCTGTTTTGAATTGAAGCGGTAAAGTTTGTGTGTTGTGTGTACGGGTACACCCGTAGTGCGCTGCGTGGGAACAACCGCAACTACAGGTACACCCGTACTACGCAGCGAACATGTTAAATAACGGTGAAATACCTATCTTTGGTTCCACAGCCACTAAAAATCCAGTTTTAACCATTTTTGCGGTCTTGGTCAAGTTGTTTATTTAAGAAATTTCCTGTTACAACTAGCCTTGATAAGAGTTGATTTACAAGAATATATATAAAATACTTTCAAATTTGTCTTTTCTTTTTATTTTTACTCCAAATGAACGACTAAATATTCATATGACATTGTTGTAGGTTTGTCATGTTCAACCATTATCACATTCCAAGAGAGAGTTTACTAAATCGTGGTGGTGATGTAACACCTGATGGAAAGTATGTCAGCCCATACAAAGACTCCAACAAACGATTTGGTAAGATGCTATGATCTTATTTGTTTGTATTCATCTTAAAGTACACTGAGATAGTTTTGGTTCCTTAAAATAGTCAATTATAAAACAAATAAGTATTTGAATGCTCTTAATACTCTGATTAACTAATGCAATATTTTTATAAAAAAGAAATTTTATTATTATAACTTAAAAATTTTTTTCGTTAAATGACACAGTGGGGTCTTGTGCTTTAATTTGCTGGGGGTACATTTAGTTTAAATACATACCGGTACATGATATCAACATATTTTATTAGAGTAATGGCCTTAAAAAATCAGCATATAAGTAAGTTGCACGCTTGATGGATCCTACGCCTACAGTTCTTGAGGTGCTTGTTTGTGTAATGATTGCAGTATTCATATAATAAGGTACTAACATACCTTTTAGGTTAACACATTCACTGCGGGTGGCACAGTACTGTGCCATGAAAATCGGAGCGCTCATGCTGATGGCACAGTACTGTGCCATGGTACAACGCAGCACTCAATCGCTCATTGTCAGGTTAGCCCCAAGCGGATTCAGTTGAAACCTTGTTAGCCTGGTCTGTAGGTCTTATTTGACCTTCGGACAGCTTGGTTCCCGCGTCGCCACGATTGCAGTGCTGTAGCGGGTTTAACAGTAAAGTGCCATGCCGGCGTGGCATCAGAAAAAAAAGGAAAAAAAGAGAAGAAAGTAAAAGATAAAGAGTATGCTATAAAGAAGGAAAGCAAAAAAGAACTCGGTATTTTTGTACTCAATGCTCAGGGAAGCCAGAACTATGCCCTTAGTGCCCTACGCCGTTTTATGAAAAGTAACACGCTTAGTGAGGAACATTGAGGAAAGTTTGAGGTAGTTGCTGTTGTAAATAGGTAAAAAACCTCGAAATAGCCCAAAATCTATTTTGTTTTCATAAATTCATTATTTTTGTGTCGTTTTCCCCAAAATATATTGGAGGTTTAGTTAGTGTTCTGTCCCCGAGTGTAGGTGGCACAGTACTGTGCCATGAATATAACTTCACGATATGACGTCATAAACAGGATTGATAAGCTTTTTGGACACCATTTTTGATTCACCACCTATAAATGTATGTTTTAGTGTAATAAAACGTTTTAGCTTTATTATTAGATTTTTCAATTTTATTACCCACAGTGAACGTGTTAATAAATCATATTTACCATGTATGCTCCATCATTAAGCTGCTCCTACACTAATCGTTGAAAATTAAAACTAAATTTAAAAATATGTCCCTGTGGCCAATTGCACAATAAATTACAAGCTAATAATATCAGTAGGCTAATCTACCAATTATGATTGGAAGGTTTGCTGATATTATTAACTTGAAATTAATTGTGCAATAAGCCCCAGATGTCTTACTTTAATAAAAACATGCTACATTAGACTTCCTTGGTTCAGGTGTCATATGTTTCATCAGCCCCAAAATTAAAGTTGCTCAGTTGCTTCCTATGGGCGAGGTCAGGTTGATTTAGGTTATAATTGTGTAAGATCGGCTGAGTTGGGTAAGGCTGAGTTGGCTGTAGTATAAAAAGCCAGCTGAGGCACTTAAATTTGCGCTGATGATACCCGAGAAAAATGAATGGACAAATGTAATATGATGGTATTTAAAGTAAGTCTTGCTTTGGAAAGGGCTTTTTACCTAATTAGGTGGGAAATTATGGACAGGATAAGCAGGCTTACCTTTCAAAATGTAGGCATTCCAGAAACAATACATAATGCACACACAAAAATGTAGAATATTTCATAAAAATTGGCTTCTTTGTTCACTTGAAAAAAAAGGCTTTTTCGGGAGACAGGCTTTCTCCTTCAAGTTGACAAAGAAGCCAGTGGCTTTGAAATATTCTTCATTTTTGTGTGCAATATGTGTTCTATCTGCGATGCCTACATTTTCAAAAGTATCTAAAGTAAAAGTAAGATATCTGAGATAATTGAAACCTGGGGATGGAGAACTAATTTAATTTTAAAGTTTAACCAACCTGAGGAAAAAACTGGGAGAATTAATATTAGAGGTGTGCGGATAGTGAATTTTTGGATCGGATCGGATTCGGATCGGATAGCTTATGTTCGGATCGGTTTCGGATCAGATAACAACAGGTTCGGATCGGATAATACCTGATTCGGATATTTATGGTGCGGCGTAATGAGCAGATTTAAGTTTTCTCATAAGCCTAAGGTAATTGCAAGGAACTACCATATTATCCTTATGTGTAAGGCAAGGTTTGCCTTGATATGCTTGAGTTGTTGATAATTGTGATATATTGTTTCCAATATAGGCCAAATGTCAATTATTAAAGTATGCAAAGGTACAACAACTAATTAATTATATGTTAAGAATTAAGAAATGTATATATTCCCCTTAAGCATAGGTAGTTTTTAATTGAATAAGCTTATTAGGCCTAAATCAATTTCAGGATTTGCAATTAAAAAATTCCTTTTTCAATAAAACCTAAATCTGTTCACTATTTGGCCTCTTATTTGTTTTTGTTGTTCTTTTCCTTATTTGATCAGTGACTAGGCCTATGTGATTTGACAAAAGAATAAGACCTAAATATAAAACTTGCTTCGCCAATCACTTTATATTTTAAGAAAGCTTTACATTTTTATTTATGCATTAATGCCCGACAACCAAGATTTTGATTCACTACAAAAATAGGCTACTATGAGTAGAAAACTTAACCTAAATATCAAGATAAGTTTCTAATGTTGTAGGTTTCAGTATTAAAGCTTGGCCATTTAATTAGAACATAGGTCTATTTGTTTTATATAACAAACAACAAGCAGACTCACTAATTATTTACGTAGGCGTAGGTTGTCAACTCAGCATTGTACTGTTATCTAAGAATGTCCATTTTAATCACGTATTGAAAATACGGCCAGCCGGCTTTGACTAGGCTTAATTCGACGAAGATTAGTATTTCAGCAGAATAAAAACTTATTTTGGATCGTTCAACTTTCAATTTCTAGGAAGGTAATTGCTTAACTGAAAAATAAAGTTATCTGGCAATTAATTGAAAAGATGTTCTAATCAGTTTTTAAGCAGACGGCGACATTCAAAATAAAAAACGACAACGAAGTGTGATGAAAAGACAAACAATGAAATGTACAGGTTGGCCAACTCTTTGGCAGCCCAAAATTATTGTAGGCTTTTTATTTTATCGTATCAACAGGCCGCTTAAGATATTTACGGCCTGGGGGCTGTTTCTAAACGATGTTGGTGAATTAATCAAATTAACTTTGTATTTTGTAATACTAAGATTCTGTTTCAAAACCGTAAGGATACAATGGAGATGATTTGTAACTAGTGATTAGTAGCTATTATTCGTGAAACGCGTTTAGAAACACCCACCTGAAATAGTCATGCGAAACATCAACACGACTTTTTATTTATGGGGTATTTACGGGATATTTCATTTTGGCAATTGAAGACGATTGTTGGACACTGTCGGTTGGCAGACAATGGCGAACTCTGATTCGTCTTGGTTGCGATTCTCTCTCATACCAATCGATGATGTTTCGTCGGTAACGGATACTGATCGAGACAGAACTAATAAAGGATGTATTATTATTTTTTAACTGATTTAATGCTACGATACAAGAATTTGTCATCAGAAAATGTTTGTTATCGTGTCGGGTATTGTGCAATACTCTGATCGTATATAACGATCTCGAATTCTCGATCTAATCACGAGTCGCAATATCAGCAACCGAAATACATCGATTGATGCATACCACTACTCAATCGCATCGTGTTGAGGCGTTGTTCTAACCGCTGTCGCAACCGTCGCATTTCAAAGCGTCGTTTTTGCTTCGCGATGTTTTCTGTCACTATTGTACTTTCGTCGGCAGTGACTTATTTTGTTTAGAAGACTTTCCAAACTTTAAAATTTGATCCTTCTTTAAAATTTACCCCAAAATGTGCAGTCTATCCGATAGAATCGGATATCTAGTTAGTCTTATCGGATAGTCATAAAACCCTCGGATCGGATTCGGATATCCGATCCGATTCGAATCCGATCCGAGTTTTTGGATATCCGCACACCTCTAATTAATATTTTAATTATTTGTCATATTTCACTAACCAGGGGCAAATGAAACCTGGGGAAAGTGAAATCCAATTTTGTTTCACAAGTTTATATTTTATCAATGTAGTGATGGTAGTTGATCATCAACTAATGTAATACATTCGTGATTTATTTCACCCGGGATTACTCTGCTTGCAGGGGCAGCTCTCGGCATGTTGTCCCAGGGAAGAGTCAGCATCGTTTGCATCTGCGTGGCCTACCTCAGCAAGGCAGTGCCGATCGCCATACGCTACTCCGCTGTACGCAAGCAGTTTGGAGCCAACGGTCAAGAACAGCCTGTTCTAGAGTATCAGTTGCAGGTGAGTTTAGTTTGGGAGGCACACTGTTGAACTGATTGTGCCATAACATCAAAACTGTCTAAAATCTTTTGTTATTTTCAATAAATATTAAAATATTAGTGAGTTTTTTTAGGAAAGGCTCTAGGCCAGGATTTTAATCATGGGAATAGAAGGATAGACAGCTAGCTCACCTTTGAAAGAGTTCAGGCAGGCCATAGAAAACATTAAGAAAAACAATAATCACAATATTTCATCCCAATTAGGGACTTCTTCAGGCACAAGAGAAGAAAAATAAGTTCTAAAATGGCTGCATTATTTACTGTCATTCTGCCACGTTGCCACATTCCACTACTTTTTATGCAATGTTGCCACATTTCACTATTTTCTATTTATTTACAATATATACACGAAAAATATTTACACACAAACACCAGAAAGCTTTTAAATTTGAATATAAAACTTAGGCCTATTGAATTTAAGCTAGCTGCTAGGATAGATGGGATTTATCAGAGGTTGAGATTGGGGGAGATCTGGAATCAGTTACATACTGGAAAGCTAGTTCCCATCTTCTTAACATGGAAGGGTTGCAGTGGTTCTTTGGGAGGGATTTAATCACTTTGGTAGTGAAGAAGCTGTCAAAGTCTTGGTTATGGCTCTTGGCATGAATGGCCACAGGTTTTTCTTTTCCAGACTTGACATCTTGCCTGTGCCCATTCATCCTCTCCCTTAAACTATTCTTGGTCATGCCAACATACTGGGCCTGGCATTGCTGGCACTCCAGTTGGTAGATTAAGTTCTCTGTAGTGCAGGTATGATGACCTTTAATTGTGAATTCTGTTTTGTATGTATTACTGGAAAAGATTGTGGCCGGTTTGTGGATGCTGCAGGTTTTACACCTGTTATTGTCACATAGATATGAGCCTTGTGGTTGTGGTTCTGGTTGGTTTGCAGAGGGGTCAGATAGTTTGGGGCGGACGAGCATATTTTTAAGGTTCGGGGGCTGTCTCTAAACAAGGCGGGGGGAGGTTCTTTGAATAAATCTTTGGTTTGGCTGGCATGCTGTAAAATTTTGAAACCAGAGCTTAGGAGATTGTTGAGGCCGGGATGGTATGTAGTGATAAGGTTCACTGGTTCACTGGCTGTTTGTGGTTTGGGTTGAGGGTGTTTAAAGTTCTTGGTGGCTGCAGTTATTTGAGCTTTGACCAGTTTGGTGGGATATCCTCGGTCTTCAAAGGCTGTAAGGAGTTTATTGTTGTATGTACGGGCGTCTTCTTCAGTGCTATTGATTCGCAGACATCTTAGGGCTAGGCCATAGGGAAGTGAACGTTTGGTGTTGTTAGGGTGACAGCTTTCAAAATGTAGGTATTGCTGGTGGTTGGTTGGTTTTGTGTGAACGGCTGTTGTGATGTATCCGTTGACGATCTTCACTGAAACATTTAGAAAGTTATTAGCGGATTTAGAAATTTCCCAGGTGAATTTAAGGGGGCTGCAGCTGTTTAAGTTGTGGAGGAAGATTTCTAACCCATCTTGACCATGTGTCCAGATTTAAAAAATATCGTCAATGTATCAGAACCAGCATAAGGGTGGGAGGGTTTGGGTCTTCAAAAACGATTCTTCGACTTTTCCCATGTATAAGTTGGCGTACGATGGAGCCATTCTTGTGCCCATAGCAGCTCCTTTGATCTGAAGATAATGTCTGTCAAGAAATTGGAAGTGGTTCTTCTCAAGAACGAATCTTATCAGGTTCAGAATAAATGAGCTTGTCAGTAAAGTGCCTTTAGGGCGGTTCTGTAGGAAATGTTCTATTGCAGCTATCCCATGAATATGGGGAATGTTGGTGTACAAAGAAAAGACATCAACTGTAACTAAAAAGGCGTCTTCTGGAAGAGGTTGGGGGACATTGGAAAGTTTTTTGAGGAAGTCACTGGTGTCTTTGATGAATGAGGGCAAATTCTGGACCATGGGCTGTAGGAAAGAATCAACATAGGCTGAGATACATTCTGTGAGTGATCCACATCCGGAAACTGTAAGCCTACCAGGTGGAGGAGTTGTATTCTTGTGAATTTTGGGTAAGATATAGATCTTGGGGGTGTTGGGGTTTTCTGGAACAAGTAGCTGGGCTGTAGCTGGTGAGATATTGTTGGAATTGGCATGGATTTTGATAAGGTTATGGAGTTCTTCAGTGAATTGAGGTGTAGGGTTTTCGTCCAGTTGATGATATGTAGTATTGTCGCTGAGTTGATTTTCTATTTCTTGTATGTAGTCTGATTTGTTCATGACAACTGTTGTGGAGCCTTTATCTGCTGGAAGGATCATTATTGAATCATTTTCTCTTAAGGATTTTATGACTTTTCTCTCTGCAGGTTTTACTTGAAAAAATAACATTCTTGAGATCACAACTTTCAACGGAAATACTGAAAACATTTTACTCAGTCGTGGAAATGTCTGCTACAATTTGATGTTCAGTTTTCAAATTTTTCTTCCTCGTCATTCAGTGGAACATTTATTACATTTTTGTTAGCAAGTCAGTTTTAAACTAAATTAATATAAATGCAATTCTTGCACCTGAATATTGTACGAGAAATCTGACACAATTGCAATTTCATTCAGATTGAGGTTAAATTTTTTTATTACAGTATTTGACCGTAATTATTACTTAGTTTCAATAGTCAATAGTCAATAGTCAATATTCTTTATTGAAATTTCTTGGAGAAATACAATAGGGTCAATACAATAGTGTGTTCTGTAAGTTAAAAGAATCTACAAACATTGTTTTTTATCTAAAAATCAAAATTAATAGAAAAAAGAATGCTGGTGTGATGTTATGCCTTGGTTGTTCTTCAGGTATTCTAGTTTCAGGTTTTCCAGTTGTAGAATTCCTCTAATGAGTAGAAGGAATGCTCCAGCAACCACTCTGTCATTGCTTTCTTGAAATGATTTGGTGTGTGGCTTCTTAGTTTTTCTGGAAGCAGGTTAAAAAACCTCGCTCCTCGATAAGAGGGTTTTTTTTTAAACAAACTGAGACGGTGTGTTTGTAGAGCAAAGTTTTGTCCGTTTCTGGTGTTGTAGTGGTGATGGTCTGCAAGTCTGGCATTGTCTGTGTTGAGTGTGTATAATGTTGTTTGTAAAATATAGAGGGATACTACAGTGAGGATCTTGAGCTCCTTGAAGTGTTCTCTGCAGCTTTCTAATTGGGTTAACCCTTTTATGGCCCTGATGGCTCGTTTTTGCACAACTAGGACTATTTGCATGTTGGTTACCGTGGTCCCTCCCCAAGTGATAAGCCCATACCTCAAGGTTGATTCAAATAGCGCAAAGTAGGCAACTTTGGCTGCTTCGATGGTACTGATTTGTTTGATCCTCCTGATTACATACACACTTGAGCTGAGTTTTGAGCACACTATGTCGACTTGTGGATTCCATGAAAGTTGGCTATCAACCGTGATACCTAGGTATTTGGCGGTATCTGTTGTCTTGAGTCCCGGGGTCCCTTCCAGATTTTCTGTTTTTGTTGTGAAAATTATTTGTTGTGTTTTTGCTTCATTCAAGATCAAATCATTATGTAGGCAGTACTCTTTTGCAATGTTTAATGCTGTGATTGTTCTGTCAGTTAATGTGTCAATTTGCTTTTCAGCCAGGATAAGAGTTGAATCGTCCGCATACATGATAAGATCACATACGTTTCCCAAGGTGTTAGAGAAGTCATTTGTCAGTAGGATGAACAGCATTGGACCCAGTACCGACCCCTGGGGTACTCCTCTTGTAATTGGCATTAGCTGTGATTGTATCTTGACGTTTTTGCTTGTGTATCTTACTGTTAGTTCCACTAACCACTGAGTGGAACTGAGTTGATGTCTTCATTTGGTCTGCGGGATACTGTCCGATCATATACTAGAGAATTCAATGGTTCCAAGTCACTTATAGATCTTGTCTTTTGTAATATTGGCCCGTCACTTTTGAATACTGATGTTGTTATTTCTGGAATTTCGGATCACCATGCCCAGGTTTCTGATGTAAAATTAATCAATCCGCTCTCTGTTGAACAACCTAAATGGAAACAAAAAAGAGTCCTCAGTGAACAAAATATTCGTATTTTTAAAATCTTGTTATCTAAAGAGTCATGGAATGAAGTATATGCTTCAGTTGGTATAGATAGTAAAATGGATTGTTTTATTTCTACTCTGAATTACTACTTTGATTTGTCTTGTCCTGTAAAGAGATGCAAGGTTAGGGCTAGGAATACTTACACTAAAATTCATTTTGATAAAAATCTTTCCGCAATGCGGGAGGATTTATTGAGGTTGTACTATTCTTCAAAGGACTTAGATCAGACACACCCTTTAAAGCAGGCTTATCTCAATTTGAAGAAGCGTTATAGGTCAGTTGTCAAGACAGCAAAGGCAAACAATGTTCTTCATCATCTCACTAGTTCTTCTAATCAATCTAAGGCGGTCTGGGATGTTATAAATGAGACTGTACCTAATAAAGGCCCCAAACCTTTTAGAAACATTCAGGTTGAGTCTTCTGATGGAGTTCAGCTACGTGATCCTTTGGAAGTAGCCAACTCTTTTAACAATTTCTTCTCTGAAATAGCAAGTAATTCTGCTCTTCATCCTGTTGCGCTCAACAATATACTTTCTGTTCCGGCTTCTTGTTCATCTATTTTCATTCAGCCTACTGGTGAATCTGAGATAATCAGTATTATTAACTCTCAAAAGTCAGCAATGCCGCTGGAAAAGACGGCATCTCATCAAAAATACTCAAGTCCGTAGGACAACTTTTGGTTCGTCCCTTATGCCATTGTGAAGCCTCTTCACAAGAAAGGAAGTACCCTTTGTCAGAATAATTACCGTCCCATTTCTATTACCTCAACCTTTTCCAAAGTGTTTGAAAAGGCTTTTCTAAACCGCCTCAATCCCTTCTTGGTAGAAAACCAGACCTTGTTCACAAACCAGTTTGGTTTTAGGCAAAAGGTTTCCACCGTTGATGCCATGTACAGCTTTATCTCTAATGTTACTAGAAATCTTGATGAGCACAATAATGTCTTCGGTGTTTTTTTTTGATCTCAGTAAAGCCTTTGATATGGTTAATCATTCTTTACTTTTACATAAACTCGAGCATATTGGTATTCGAGGAAATGCTTTTGGATGGATATCTTCCTTTCTCAAAGATAGAACGCAATCTGTTGAAATTCCACATCTAGATGGTAATGGGCAGCTTTCATATCACCTCTCTGACGAAACTGTTGTAGCTTGTGGCGTTCCACAAGGTTCAGTCCTGGGACCGATTCTCTTTGTCATGTTTATTAATGACATTCAAAAGAGTGTCTCCGGTGTTGATCTCTGTCTATTTGCTGACGACACTTCTCTTAGTATAAGTAATATTTCCCGTAATCGTCTTGAGATTGACACATTTTTACAATGTAATCTTCTTCTGCAGTGGCTTGCTGATAACAATCTTTCTATTAACTCAGAAAAAACAAAAATAATTGACTTTAAATTGAGGGATAATTCTGTTGAATCGTTCACTTCCAGTGTTCTTATAGGGGAAGCAGAGGTTGAATTTTGTCAACAAGCCAATTTTTTGGGTTTAATAGTTGACTCTCGCATAGATTTTTCTCAGCATATTGCCAAGGTTTCTAGCAGGGTGAGTACTGGAATATTTGTTCTTCGGAGATTATTCTTGTTTTCAGATTTCAATATCCTTCGTACTGCTTACTTTGGATGCATTTACCCACATCTAAACTATGCTATTGCCATTTGGTGTGCTGAATCAATAAGAACCCTCCAACTCTTCCGTCTACAAAAAAAGGCTGTGAGGTTGATGTTTGGTTTAGGGAGGACAGATTCTTGTAGGGGAACATTTTCCACTCATAACCTTTTGACACCTCCCTGTTTGTATATTTACGATTGCCTTTCTTTCTTGGTGAAGAACAAACATTTTTTTGAAATCTGTAACACCACCCGTTACAACTTTAGACACAACTCTAAATTAGTTGTACCTAAACATAATACAACATTTTTTGAAAAACACACCTTTTTTTCTGCCATAAAACTTTTCAACAGATTACCCATTTACATTAAATCAGAGCTAGAAGTAACTATATTCAGGAAAAAGTTAAAAGATTTTTTAATTGCTAAAGAATTTTAGCGTTGCAGATTACATGTGTGATATTGCACCTTAGTTCAGGGATTTCATATTTTTTATATTTTTTGTATTTATTGTATTAATTTTCATTTGTTTTAATATGTTTGTAGATTAATGACGATTTGTCAATGCTATTGTACATAGTCTATGACAATAAAGGATTCTTATTCTTATTCTTATTCTTATTCTAATTGTTTCCTATCGTAAAGGTAGCTCTTGAACCATTCGGCTTCCTTCCCTTGTACGCCTAGGGTTTTTAGTTTCTTTATAATAAGATCTAGACCTAGACAGTCAAAAGCTTTACTGAAATCTAGAAGGATGCCAGTAGCAATATTACCTTGTTCCAGTTTATCAATGATAGTTTCAATGAATTGTGCTAAAGCAGTTACTGTAGATTTCCCTCTGATAAATCCATGTTGGTGAGCGGAGAGAAGGTTATTGCGATGCAGATGTTCTGTCAACCTTCTTTGTACTACCTTTTCTATAATTTTCGAAAAGGTTGATATGAGGGAGATTGGTCTATAGTTGCTAGCTTCAGCTGGTGATCCATTTTTAAATTTCGGGTAGACTTTTGATATTTTGAGGCAGGTTGGGAAGGTGCCTTGTGCAAAAGATCTGTTCACTAGATGGACAAGAGGTGTGATACCTTCTTCTTTGCATGATTTTATAATTTTTGAGGAAACTTCATCAGGGCCAGCAGATGTTTTTGCTTTCATGGCGTTGATTACCGATAAGATTTCATTGTGACTCGTTTCCGACAGAATAAATTTAGTTGAACAATTGTTGGTAACATCATGTTGTGTTGTTGTGTTTTTCAGACTATTTTGAGCCAAAGCCCTCTCTGCGTTGGATACAAAGAGTTCATTTAAGTGGTTGGCTATTTTGATAGGGCATGTGATTGTATTACCATTTATAACTAAGGAAGGGTTTGTCCACCCCGCACTGTGTTGCTTCCTTTCATTATTAATGATTTTCCACAGGGCTTTTGTTTTATTTTCTGCCTTATTTATACATCCTGCATTTTCTCGTCTCCTGATTTCTTTCAGATATAGGTCATAGGACGTCTTTCTTCTTGCCGTCTCTTGTTTGTCTTCTTGATTACCTGATAGTTGTTGTTTGTTTAAAGCCTCTAAGTATTCTTCTTTAAGTTTTTTACTTCGAGCATCCCATTTTATTTTTGGTTTTATTCTAACTTTTTTTGTTACATAAGGGCAGGCTGTATCCAAGGCAAGCTGGAAGATTTTATTAAAAGAGTCAAAAGCACGATCTACATCTTGTATGTTCTCAATTGTGGTCCAGTTTTGGTGCTGGAGTAAGTATTTAAGATGTGCCATTGTGTCGTCATTAATATTTCTTTTCCTTTCCAAAGGTGTCACTGTTGTTGTTACTTCAAGTTTGAGTTTACAGGTCTGGCATGTGTGATCGGACAGACCTGTGGTCATGATTCTAAAACTTACGTCGTCCTCGTCTAAATTGGTGCAGATGCAGTCTATCGAGGTTTGCGTATGTTCTGTTATCCTAGTGGCTGGTAATTTGAGCCTTTTTATGCTGTACGCCAACAAGGCTTCTTCGAACATGACCGCTTTTCTGTCGTTTACTAGCCTGTCAATATTGACGTCCCCCATCATGACTAATGGTATGTGAGAAGTCAAAGCTTTGTCTATCTCCCCTGATATGATTTCCATTGCATTTTCGAGGTTACCCGACGGAGGCCTGTAGACTCCCAGGATGTATAATTCTTTTTTCTTTGTTCTCAGTTTTAGCAGGACAGTTTCACAGGTGAGTTCAGTTGTCAGGTCTGATGTTGATTCTAGTGTTATGTAGTTTTCAAGTGACTCCCTGACAAATGCTGCAACTCCGCCTTTTCTGTGCTCAGTTCTAGAGAAACCTCCTATTAGTTTGTAGTCTGGAATCCTGGTGTTAATTAGATTATCATGACTCATTCCGTGTTCCGTTAAAAGCAAAATATCCGGGCTAACAGTGACTAAAAAGTGTGTCAGTCTTTCTATTTTGTCTTTTAGTCCATCAATGTTTTGGTGGAGAATTAGCAGTTCTTTCTTTGTGTCACTTTTGTTTTCCTTTCGGAGTTTAGAAAGATCCTGGTTGGGTAAGTAGCTTTGTGCCTGTCCCTTTTTGTGTGAGTTCGGTGTAAAAAAGGTGTTATTTCTAGGCTGCCTTTGGTTCTGGGTGAGGTAATCTTTTGCTATATAATCCCTTTCGCTCCCCGGCGCGACAGTAAAAAATGGTCCGGTGTTGGTGAGTTTGATGTATTTGTTTTATCTTTCTTCTCTGTGTAGAAACTCTTATTAATGTTTTTATAAAACTCAAGATGGTTTTTCATAAAGTCTTCTATACTCTCCCCTACTTGACGTATTTTCGCTGTGCATGGTGGTTCCTTTTTTGCTACGCTACTACTCGTCTCTCTGGAGGTGCTCCATGAAGTAGCAGGTACATCTTCCTTTCTATTGTGAGTCAGATTCTGTTTTGGGTTTTCTGCCACTAATGCTTGGTTCCCTTTGCAAGCGCTGTGGTATTTAGCAACCAGGAGTGATGTGCTAAAGACATTAGTTCTTATACTGTAGTGATTAGGTGCTGGTTTAGTTTGCTTTGGAATGGTTTGTTTTTGAAATCTATTTTTTGGTTCACTTTCATTTTCTTCTCTTAGTTCGAAACTTGTGTCGAAGTTGCGCTTGGTAGCATTGAAAAAGGTATTGAGGAAATCTTTAGTTGTTTGTTCTTGGTTCTTAAGTTTTGCATTTGACCTTTCATAATCAGCCTTTAGTGTATTTATCTTTTGGTCTCTTTCCTCTAGCACTGTTACAAAATGTTGGTTAGCTAAGAGAAGATCACTGTTCTCCTTTTTGAGTGTATTGATTTCCATATCTTTATTTATCAATTCAACATGAGCTTCTTCAGTCATATCTTTCAATTCAGAGTTGGTTTGGAGGAGATGGTTTATTTGGGCTGCATATGCTGCTCTCTCTTCATCTACCTCTTTAATTAGTTCATTTTTTGATGACTTCTCATTTTCCATTTTCTCAGTTATATAATTCAATTCTTGTTTAAGGTTTACTTTCTCCTCATTTAATTTTTCAACTATAAATTCTAATGTCTTCACTTTATCTTCAAGCTCCAATTCATATACTGATTTTTATGATTTAATATCATGTATTCTTTGTTTGAGCGCATTATTTTCTGATAAGAGTGCTGTCCCTATCTCTGCTGCTAATGTAAGAGAGGTTTCATGGTCTAGGTTCTCTTCAGATGATAGGTGTTGTATCTTTGATTGTATTTCATCAATGTTTGAGGAGGATTCATTTAATTCACAATTTATGCATTTCCAGGTGTTTATTACTTCATCTGTCAGATTCTTGAATTTTTGATCCGTCCAGTTTAAGCATCCGGAGTGGTACCATTTTCTACAGGATCCAGTGCAAACGATTCCTTTGTACCTCACTCCGATTTCACAGATGCCACAAGGATATTTGGACATCGTGTGGGTGTCAATATGTAAATATTAATTTTAATATTTACTGTGAAATTTTGTGTCAGTGTAACAATAAATAAAAAAAACCAATATTTATTGCTACTCCTTTTGGTGTGAAAACCTTTTGCAGTTTTTTGAGCTTGGTTTGGCTGATTCCTATTGTCGAATTTAGAAAAATAGTACAGTTTTTTAGCTTGGTTTGGCTGATTCCTATTGTCGAATATAGAAAAATTGTACAGTTTTTTGAGCTTGGTTTGGCTGATTCCTATTGTCGAGTTTAGAAAAATGTACAGTTTTTTAGCTTGGTTTGGCTGATTCCTATTGTCGAATTTAGAATGGGCCTATAGTTTTTGTTAAGCAGGAGATAATGAGTAGTATGGTCTTGACAGCTGGTGTTGTGGCAGGTCAGCAGCACTGCTGAGTGTTAAGTGGGTCAGCAGTCTCGCATATGTGGTCAGCTTCTGTTACAATACCAGTGACGTGTTTTCAGTGTTGGCAAGCCATATGGCATCAATTCAGTTACTTTGCTTTTGATAAAATTTTTGTAACTTGAGATTAAAAATAATATTTTTTTTTCTAAATTTGTTTAATCTGTGTTAGAATATTTGTTGATTTCTGCATTCAGATGAAGGATTTTTGTGAGTTTCATTATTTGTAAGTTGCAATAGTAGTCATTGAGTGGGTTACTTATATCAGTGAAAAAAGTCAAAGTTAATGATTTTGAATGTGGTTAACATAGGTAGGTTGACTCACGGTGCTTTAAATTTGTCGTTGTTAAAGTCCAATGAATCCACTTTCACTAAATCACATTAAAATAAATAGATATTTGGGGAGCTAAGTTCACTGGTGAGTTACTAGTCCGCCGTCTTGGTCGATCATATTCAAGTTTATAATCAATTACTTTATTCAATGTCAGTGGTGGATTTTTTTATAGAAAACAATTCTAAACTTACCACATAAAGGACAGTAGGGAGCCCTTGACATCCGTAAAATATAATTGGTCAATTGAGTTGTCAGCAACAGTGAGATTGTCAGACAGGATATACCGAACTCTCTCATGGTTTTGCAATGAACTCACTGTATTAACTAAATTATTCGTTTGCCAATCGGTTTTTCCTTGGCTGCATAGAGTACAAGATTTACTCAGAAATAATTTAATTTTGTTATAAATCTACGAATCCTATTTTTAGAAGTAGAATAAGATTGTACATAATGTCTTCCCAAACGTTTATTAGATCGAAAAATCTATTACATAGTTCAAGAAATCAAAAGAGGAAAACATAATAATTTCAGTTATGTTATGGAGGAAATCTGAAAAATTAATCAAAACATATTTCGCCTTCACATTTGTATTGAGCAGGAAAATCAACTTCATCTTGATTTTTGCTATTTCCTTCCATCTCACCTGGAATTCAGTTAAATCATGTGTCATTAAAATAAAAATATAAAATTGCAAATATTTTTTATCTATATATTTTTACAAAATACATCATATTTTGTTCTCGATAAGCCAAACACCTTAACATCAACACCCAGGAGGGGTCTGGGCCTTTGGCCTTAACATTGAGGTTCAGTTCTAGTAAAACAAAGTTATAGAACGAATTACAGATATATAGATAGATAATAATAACTTACGCTAAAAACAAATAAACTGTTACAATGTTATAGGATGGCATATGATTATTACAATTATCTAACAAAATTGTAAAAATTATGCAAATTTATAAAAAAAATCAATATTTAATTTTAGTCAAACTTAAGCTTGGATTAATTCCAAATTAGTTTACAGAATTGTGTAGTTAAAAAAAAATTCATTAAATCATATTAAACTAAGTACTATCGTTTTAGGTTTTGGAATTAATCTTAAATAAATAAAAAGAGAAATTCTCAGAATTTTAGCTTATGTTGTTGCCATAAAAATTTACCTGAAAGCACTTTCCTTTGAAAGTGTATTGACATGAAAGAAAGGGTATTAATAGTTTCATTGCCTTTGGCCATGTAATAAAAGGTGTGCAATATATGACGAGATATTGTTTGTAAGAACAGTTTTGCTCCCTAGTAATGAGGGTAAAATATTTTAATATTATGACGCTTCTAAAACTCTTTTCACAAACTTGAAAAGCTTTCTTTATAGATCACAACAAAGACGAATGTAACATAAATAAGTTATCTGTATATACTAGATTATTTTCTCTTGCAAATCCTTGAAGTTAATTCTCTACATAGCCATCTTTAGTAACAAGGCCACGGCACTAATAAATGGTACCATCGCGCCTAAGGGTTCAGCTGATTTGGTTATATACACTATCTTATGGCACTATCTCTTGTTTACTTAAAATCAGCTGGCTCTGTAAGGGCTTTAAATTTACAAAAACCCCTTGAAAAGCAGTGTTGCCAGTTCAGAGGCCTTATTTCTAGGGACGGCCGTGCTCTTTACCATTCTGTCTCAGACCATTATTTTCATGGTATACACTCATTTGATTTCTTTAGCATACTAGAAAGTTTGGAGAGCTTTTAATATTATATTTAACTAGAGGCTTGAAGGGGCTAACAGCCCCTAAGCATAATCCTTCTTTACTGTAGTACAAAATACCTTCTTAAAAAATAGGCTTTTGGATCCACAAAATTATGATTATATCTAGCATTCGGATTTAAGTAAACAAAGCAGACCTTTTTACATCCCAATTGTTTTTAAATGACAGCTATTTTACGTTATTTCTCATTTTATAGTAAGCTTAAAGCAATTTCAGTATTTTCCCCGAGTCCCTGGGATAGAGACCTTCAATTTCAGCCCCCTCCCATCATCCTGCGACCTTCCAAACGCCCACAATTTTGATATATATATAGATCATTTGGTATTAAATCTGCATCGTTATATGTAACATAAACTAAACAAACGTACTCAACTTTTTATAATTTTAAATTATGAAAAAACTCAAACCCTTAATTATTGTAAAATCAGAAAATCTTAAATTTAAAATATTTTTTGTTACAGTATATTGAACGTGCATAGTTAGCTGCATTTTGAAAAAAATCCCACATGTCAACATATACCATGGCTTTGAGTCAAGCATTAGCACCACATGTTTAATGTACACAAAGCAGACGTTTTTAAATCCCAATGCATTTGAAATGGAAAATATTTTTTGTTATTTCTCATTTTCTGGTATATTTGGACATAATCTGCTATTTTTCCCGACCCCCTGGGACTGAGACATTTCATTTGAGCCATCTCCCATCATCCTGCGAGCTGTCAAACTCTCACAATTTTGATTTAAAAAAATCGCTTACAGAATTAGTAATATAGATTAGGACATTTGAATATCTAATTGCTGTGAATAAATTCTGACTTAAAAGATGGTAAGATTATTTTTCTTTTATTTGGCAACACCCCTCTTGATGCTTAGATTCTTGTTCAATCTTCTCAATATGGCCACTCATGTATAAACCACACATAACAAACTGATTCCAACATGATGTCCTGATTTATTGCTGAAACAAACACCAACATGGCTTTCGCACTATGTTGAGTGAGGAGTTGCTCCAACTTTCTTACCCCTGGTCGGAGTCAATTGTTACCACAGGTTGGAGCAACTTCTCACAAAACACCGTGTGAAATAATTAAACTCTTCCAAACACCCAAAAGATTAATTTATAGAAAGTCAGTTCATCAACTATGAATCTGTACTCTTTGCCTTTGTTTTTTATTTAAAAACATTTTATATGAACAGTTTGATTGAGGATTAAGATTTTGTGTTTTAAGACAACAGTGTGACAGCTCTTCAGCCCAGGCATATTTTTTGCGCTTAAGGGCATCTCAAGATGTAAATAAAGAAAATAACCACCCATAAATAAAAACATATAAATAAAAAATCTACTACCCATCATTTCACATCAAGGTAGATAGATCGCCCAATAAATTAAAAATATATACCTTTTTCCGCCTGAGAAATAATAATGTCAGTTTGACAAAAAATATAGTAAGAGCTCAGAAAAGATGGCTATAGGCAATTTCAAGTGGTCATCCCTCATCCTCTGGCCCCGGGGAGGTTGACATTAATTAATTGCGTTATCTTCTGACTGGTTGAAATTGACTGCATAATACCATCAGAAGACATATTTTACCATATTCATTGTAGAAACAGAATAAGTATAAAAAGTATTGAATGATCTTTAATTCAATTACATCCATAATTTATTGACAAGATCAAAAATTGAATGATCTTTAATTCAATTACATCCATAATTTATTGACAAGATCAAAAATTAATAATTTTCTATTGAACAGATTAGACTGGAATTCTTACGTTGTAAAACTACATCGTTATTGTAGAACTTCTCGGTTGGTTGGCCGGTTGTTGTGAGGTTGTTGACTGGTACTGGAAGCCCCAAGGAGAAGGTGATCATAATTAAAATTAGTAACATAGCCATGCGCCTTCCCATGATGATGTTGATGCTGAAAAACAATTTGACTGACATGTAAACATTCATATTGTACTTTTAAATAAAAATTCTACAAATATATTTTCATAATATAGCAAATTTTGTCTACATTAAAACATTACAAAATAATAAAATTTAATAAATAAATACTCTTATGTGAAAATCCATTTATAGCAGTAATTACAATGTCGTATTGCCATTTCAAAATTCCTAAATATTCTGAACAAAGTAGTAGATACCGGCTATCCCCTGATGGATTCTTTCTTCATTCTGAGAATTGATTAATAACACCGACCTAAGTTGGTGTAAATATCAGTAAAAGTTCCATTTTTTTGGTTATCCTTTTTTAGAAATATTTCAAACCATGACCAAATATTATTATTGGAAACAAATCAAACTTGGAGCAGTTTCAAAAACTGGATCAGTTTAAACCAGTAATAGAGCTAAGCTCTCAAAGATATCAAAATGCAACCAATGTCGTGCAAGATGGACAATTCCAAGCAAGGCCCTCTAAAATCCTGTATTAATGTTATCGGGTTTAGTTAATAATTTGGCTTCAATCTATATCCTTTTAAATAAAGTGCTCTCTTAGAAAAAATATAGTGATTTTATGTATTTATTAAGCCCAAATTATATTTAGAGCCCAAACTACCCGTAACTTTTGAGAAAACCATAAGTGTTATCAATCCTATACTTGAATGAAAGGTCCTATACTTGAAAAAAATGTTAGTTTTTTGATAACACTTTCCTTAAGAACAGCCAATGCATTTGTTTTTATTTACAATTATTTTTTTACACTTTTCCCAGCGAAGCGGGACACCATCAACGAGTAGTTTTAACTATAATTACCTGTTTGCTTCTTTATGTTTCACTCTATTGGATATGTTTAAAGAATAGCAATCCACAATTAGATAATTCTTATGTTTTAAGTTAAATTTATAATTCAATGAATTTTAAAGGTGATAATCTTTTATCAGCAATAGTGTTGATTTTATTGTTTAAATTTGTATGAACTCAATGAATAACTGTGAGGCACAAAGGAACATAACAATTGACTTAAGATAATACAAGGCATGCTCATGAATTTTATGAAATTTAATTTAATTTTTCTAAGAAAGGTTAATATTTCTGAAAATGATGGCCTTGAGATTTATTAATTTTTTTTTATTTAGTCATCTGTGACCTCCTTACATGTAGGATGATTCAAAATACAATATACAATAAAATGTTAGTTATTGATTGTTGTTTGGTCATTAATGTTGGATTGTTTTGTTTAAGATGAGAACCTTTTCAACTCATTTAATTAAATTTCATGATGTAGAGTTAAAGAGATGTTTTATACAAGATGGTCATAATGCTTGTTGATTTGCACCATTCACCATTAAATTACTTGAGTTTAATGTTCCTAATCAAACCTAATAATAAAATGGATTATGAAAAATTGTGTCTGTTTATATTTTTTCCTCAGGTCTCTAGATCTCAATCTGAGGAGCTCAAGACTGGGCCTCAGGGCTCAATCTTCAATTCAATATTGTCCAATACCAGTCCTATATTGTACCAGAGTAAACATGAAGAAATTTTCAGTTTTTTACAGTCACTTTTGTTCGAAATGATAGCCAGACATTGCACAATCTTCATTTAGATTTTGAACAGAAATCTTTTTTAACTACGAAAAGAGGGAAGTAAATAAATAATAAAATGCTCAGATCCTCTTTAATATTCAACATTTAACTCAGCTTTTATATTTTAATGATATTTGTAGCAATGGAGGCTTATACCATATTTGGCTGCAACTTTTGCCATCAAGAATTTCAGTGACAAACTGTGCCAAATCTTCGGGGAGTTCCAACTGCAGATAATGACTGGAGAAAACAAGGAAAATATAGTAAGTATTTTTGTGTTACATTAATAGTTAAAAAGTCTAATTAAAAATCTTTTAATGCAAAAATTCTCATTGTCTATGCCCTCTTTTATGATTTCTAGGGGTGAGTAAGTTGTGATTTTTTATTCTGTGTCAAGTATTTGGGAAAACCATTCAATATTGATAAATAGGCCTATGGTACTCATTGAGCGAAATGGAAGCCGAGCCTTACTACTGACAGTCTTTAGGGTAGCCCTATCGAAGAACATCAAGAATAAAATAAAAGAACTAAGACGATATCTATCTGGATTCCAGTCAAGGATGCAGACTTCAAGTATTCAAGTATTCTACTGTTTATGTTTCGGTGAACATGTTGCAATCGTTGTTCATAAAATTAGTCCCTCTGTTCATTGCCAATCAAATTTAACACAATTTACGTCTTTAACATTTATGTCTAGGATTAGGGAGAGTTTCCTGTCTCAAAAGGGTTTGGGATTATGCGGAATTTCGGATTACCTAGTTATGGTTTATTCGGACTCCACTGTATGTGTTCAGCCCTTGAGGATTAAAAAAAAATTGGCAAATACTCAAAAAGGGCTCACGCCTGACTATGTCCAACCCAGCCAAATTTGAGAAAAAAATAGCCAGAGCATTATGAGTACATTTTGCTCTACAATTCAAACTAAGTCCGAGTCAAACAAATTGCCCACACTGTAGTAGGACATAAGTCTTATGGGCATTCTAAGCCATGTTATTTGACTGGGACTATAATTAAAACTTAATTAAAAGCTCCCTAGTAATTAATGTAACAAATAACTGATGAGACTAGAGCTGGCACATGTATTAAGTTACCAACTTATCTTGTTTTCATTTTTTGCCTGTAACATTTTATTTATAAATGCAAATGACGTTTAGTATACTTTCTTTAAAATTTGTTGACCATTAGTTGTTTAAACTTAAAATTTTTATTTTCTTCCTCGGACCATCTATTTGAGCACAAGTTGTATCTAACGTTGTGTGTTCTGTAATGCAGGCCGGGCTGGGGACTGAATTCCATGTTATATCCAGTGCTGCCAAACCTGTGGCCGGGTGGATAGCTCGGGACGCCATCCAGGAGTGCAGAGAAGCTTGTGGTGGTCACGGATATTTAAAATGTGAGTGATCTTCTACAGTTGATGTCTGCAGTTCTATCTTGACGGTCAAATCTGTTTAAAAAAAAAAAAAAAAACTTGAGAAATTATCTAGAGCTTTTGTAAAGATTAAATATAAATCAATAGAAACTGTAAAAAAGCACAATATTACTTACCAAAATTAACCTTATTTTTCTTGAAGACAGAACATTTACTGATACTGATCTGTTACTGAATATGCTGTGGAAAAGATGCATTAAGAACTAAAAGATCTATTATTCTATTGTTGTGTTTCCAGCCTCTTTAGAGCACCTCATCAAGCCTAGGCTCCTTGATAAAGCAAATCAGCAATTATTTTCTAGTTGGGGCACCTCCTCAACATAAATTTTGCCCAACATTCGACATTTTATAAAATACACAAATAGTTAATTTAAAACTAAGTTGTACCAAAAATAGACAGATGGTCATTTTTTAATTTTACATTGAAATTTTATACTAACGACAACGACTACTAAGAGGATATTATTTATTTTGCATAATATAAAGGAAACACTGCAGTGTACCTGCTCGAGTTTTAAATATGAAGTTTAGCTGTGTAGACTTCCACGGTCCGAAGATACATTCTCAAAGTGGGTTTCCGGGTTAAATCGTGCAGATTTATTGTAAAAATAAATATTATATTATTATTATTATAATAAATAAATTACCTAAGTACAAAAACGTTAATATAATTCCAGAGCAGGAAACTTCGCGAATATTCTCGACCAACGATCCAAGTGGAAACACCGCCCTTCCGCCCCCTCACAGTGATTCCGGGAATCTTTGCGGCGCCGAAAACAACAAAAACGGTGCCACCCCTGTGGTCTCGGACATTCCTGTAGTTTCTTAGAATGGCCGGGATCTAGGACCGACCTGTTTACAACCTTCGTTTCACGGCACCTAAGAGCGGAATTCAGGTGCGGGCTGCAATGGATGAGTAAGTCTGCGAACTAAGATGCTCGTCGCCCTGAAGATGCAATATATCAGAAACATCGGCGAACAGATTCGACATCTACACAGTTTAACCCGGAAAAACACCGAGAAAATTTGAAGTTTAGTGTAAAATCTTGTGCTTCCGCAGGCGCGGGTCTCAGCGACATCAGAAATGACCACGACGCCAACTGCACGTACGAGGGGGACAACAACGTGCTGGTGCAGCAGACGAGCAACTGGCTGGTGGCGCAGTGGGCAGCGGCGGCGGCGGGCGGCGCCGCGGTGTATGACACGCCGCTCAGCTCGGCTGCGTTCATGCGCAGCGCCGCCCAGCTGCGCGGCGCCAGGTGGACGGCCCGCAGTGTGGCGGAGGTGTGCGACCTGACGGGTGAGTGGAGGATGTTGGAATGTGGTGGAGTAGATTTACATTGAATAAACTGCCGAATCTTGTCATTGTGGTTTTTAAGAAGGAGACAGCTTCAACAATTATTTTTGAAGGATGATAGAATAACAAGGAACCATAAGTATATCCAAAATGGTGCAATATAATGAAAATAAAGTTTACGTACCGAAACCCAATCGTAAAACCGCTGTTTACTGAGGAGCGAGTGATAATGTCTTTGAAAGCCTTTGGTTATAATTTAAATATTGGGATATATTTATATTTTTAGTTATTTTCTGGAGGTTTCTGCAAAATTATGTTTTTAAAAGAACCAAATTACAATTTTACTTCAACAATTTAAAAAGGAAAATGTAGAATATATCTTTATGGTAGAAATACACCAAGGACACTGAGTACTTTTTACACACACTGAATAAGTAATGTTATATTGTGGACTTACTTGTTTGATTGCTTATAACTAAGCTCACATATTTTTGAGAAATGCTACTTAAATTCAGAGCTGCTAGTGGAAAATTTATTTTTGCAAGGAAACTGTCAATATTACAATGTCTTCCTCTTTCAAGTTTTGGGGTGCATTTTTTAGATTGCGATTTACTGATGACTGTGTACTTTGTGACTAATGTTAATAATTATTTCCAGTGTTGCTGAAGGCTTACCAGTGGCTAGTTTGCTATCTTACTGAAAGCACATTTGAGAGACTCAAAGTTCATCAGGAACAGGGAAAAGATGCTTTTACCGCAAAGAACGACTCGCAAGTGTTCTTCGCTAGAACACTCAGCATCGCTTTTGTTGAGGTTGGTAAATGCAGTACCGCTTATTCAACATTTTCTATAACAAAAGTAATCTATACTTGTTACACTTGCACTTCCATGCTTGCTAAAACTTTTAATCAAGTATTAAAATTGAAAACGTTACTTACTAATGTTTGTTTCTGACAGATAAATCAGATTGATATATAAAACATAAAATTACAGATTAAAAAGAATCATTGTAGATTAAAAATATGAATATTATTGTTCAAAAAACTATATATAATAAGCATTTAATTTCATTATCAAATCTGAACATGTCAGTTGCATATTTTTTCTCTCGCTGCTTTTTGTGTACCGTATTCAGAAAAAAAGCTTGAAGAAATTTAATAAATTATTCTTAAGTTTACTAAAAATGTTCTTTAACCCTGAATCTATGTGTAAAAACATTATTCATCACAAAAAATTTTACACCCGCCAGAAAGCCATTTGCTACTGTGAGGGGCTGGAAATAGAGGCTCCTTGGTTTGAAAGACCATGAACGGAAGATACAATTGAGTTTATACAAAAACTACAGAAACTGAAGCTTATTTAAATAAGTTTTCTTTGATACCATTAAAATCATTTTTTGGGTAAGCAAAAAAATATGCAGGCTAAAACTTGTAAAAAATAATAGTTTTCCTGAAGATTTCTTAATAAAAGTGACTTTTAATCTTTTTTTTAAGAAACTGCTTGGGCAAGCATTCTTAAATTTGTTTGTAGTGAATACAGGTTATTGTAACTATTTAACTTAATTTCAAAATTATATTTTAGTTACTGAGATTTTGTTTTTAAACTTAGATGCTTGTATTTTTTATCTGGCAGTAGACTCAAAAGCCTGGTTTGCACGACGACCAGTACAGCGGACAGTAATACCTTTAAACAAAAGAGATCAAAAGAATTTGTTCTACTGTCCTGACTGGTCGTTGTGCAAACCAGGTCTAAAGTAGTAATAAAAATAGTGTATTGATGATATCAAAAAGCTCATTTCATTTTGGCAGTGATAAACATTTTTATAACTTTGATATAGTACTAGCCTACCTTTGTATTGATTTATTTCTCTGAATAGATTATTCATATTTAGTTATTTAAGGCATCTATATTTTTAATGATGTTTTCGTTTGATTGATTCCAACGAGGAATATTATTTTTCAGCATTACATACTGTGGAAATTCTCTGAGCGAGTTGAAAGTCAAGCACATGACCCAAGCATTCAACAAGTCCTGCGCAAGTTGGCGTCTCTGTATGGAGTGTGGAGCCTGGAGAGGCATTTGGCAACACTGTATCAGGGTGGGTATGAAAAACAAATGAAAATCAGCTCTATGAATGGGAAGGCTAACTTAATAACGAGATAAGAATTGTTACAGGATTACTTTTCTTTCAGAGTCTTTGTTATCTGATTGTAATTTTCTTGAGTATGTTCTACCGAAAGCTTTGTAGAGCATAATTTAGGAAACGTTCAATTGTTAACATTGTCATGTTATGACTGGTACAGTGGCGTGTCCTGCAGTGTATTTTTGAGCAATGTATTAACTTGTTGCGAACTGTATTCTGTATTTTATTCTGTATTCAATACAGCTGTATGTCTATATGCTAATGATACAAATATAGTTGTTACAGGAAAGACGATGAAAATGTAGATATATCTGTTGGAAGTCATGTGAGAGTATGTAAATATTTATATTTATGTTTTTCTTGGTTACCAATTTTAGTTTGAATAAAAAAATGTCTTGACATTGTCGCAAAGGGTATTGTCAAGATCAAGTATGTGCCATCTGAGAAAAATAACCTACTTTTTAAGTGCGATCTTGAAAACAATCTTTTTGTAGCAAGATTTGGATTAGGTAATTCAAAGGTTAACACTGGATTATCAACGTCATCAGAGGAAAATCTATGGCATCTACGACTTGGTCACCTAAATCGGAGAGGACTTCAGCAACTTCGTCTGCCCTATTCAAAGGAACCTTGTGACTCCTGCAAAAAAGGTAAGGCGACCAGAAATGTCTTTCATAGTGTCCAGGGACCTCGGTCAACTCGTATCGGGGAACTTGTTCACACTGACGTCTGGGGACCTGTAGATGTACCAACTCTTAAAGGTAATCGATACTATGTAACAATTATGGATGATTTCTCACATTTTTCACAAGTATTTATACTTAAACATAAGTCTGAAGCCGAAAGTTATCTAATTAAATATGTAGAGGAATTAAAATCTCAAAATATTCGCGTATCTAGATTAAGATCAGACAAGGGAGGTGAATTCACATCAAATAATTTCAAAAAGTTTTGTTCAGACAATGGTATTCAATTAGAGTATACTGCCAGCTACACACCTCAACAAAATGGAGTCGCAGAAAGACTTAACAGAACAATTCTTGATAAGGTAAGATCAATGTTTGTGGATACAAACTTACCTAAATTTCTCTGGGGAGAAGCAGTATGTTGTGCAATTTATCAGTTGAACAGATCACCAACTAGAGCACTAAATGGAAAAATACCAGCTCATATTTGGTATGGTAAATCAAATGGAGTATTGGATAAATTAAGAGTTTTTGGTTCTAAAGCATGGATGTACAATCTTCCAAAAAAGGGAAAACTTGAACCAAGAGCAACAGAAATGCGTATGGTAGGGTATTGTGGTGCTGGTTACCGGTTGTGGAATCCAATAAACAACCAAATAGTTATATCTCGGGATGTTAAGTTTAATGAAGCTGATTATAGGTACCAACAAATGTCAAAAGAAAAGGAACCTAAGTTTATGCAACACCTTGAGAGTGAAACAGCCAAAGACAAGAGTGAAGAACCATCAGAGAATACTGAATCCCAAGAAAATGAAAATGCTGAAACCCAAGATGAGCAGAACCAACAAAGAAGTAGAAGGAAAACTACTATTCCAAAAAGGTACGAGGACTATGATATCTATAGTGCTTATTATTGTTTGATATCTACCGAAAGTGACCCTTCAACATATAATGAAGCAGTAAAGTCAGGGAGTGAATGGAAACAGGCTATTAAAAATGAATTAGATAGTCTTAAAAAGTTTAAAACTTGGTCTGTAGCAGATTTGCCAGAAGGGAAAATGGCAATAGATACCAAGTGGGTTTTCAGAACTAAACAGGATAATGTAAGAAAAGCTAGATTAGTAGCTAAAGGATTTCAGGAACAGTGTAATTCTGAAACTTATTCTCCTGTAGCTAAAATGACCACTGTGAGAATGACGATTTCTCATGCATTGCAGAATGATTGGGAACTTAAACATTTAGATGTTCCAACCGCTTTTTTAAATGGGACTCTAGAGGATGATGTCTATATTAAAGTACCTCAAGGCGTGAAAGCACCAAAAGGTAAGGTATTAAAGCTTAATCGATCTTTGTATGGACTTAAGGAGTCACCCCGTTGCTGGAACAATCGGTTCAATGAATTTGCCGAAAAGAATGGACTGAAACGTTCATTGCATGATGTTTGTTTATACATAGGAGATGATGTATGGTTAACATTATTTGTTGATGATTGTCTAGTAACAGGAAAGCAAGAGAAAATTGAAGATCTCACAAGTAAATTGAAGAGTGAATTCAATGTAAAAGATTTGGGTAGTATTAAAAAGTTTCTAGGAACAGAAGTAATGAGAACGGGCGATACAATAACCTTAAGCCAAACCGATATGATACAAAAAGTGTTAGAAAAGTTTAATATGACTGAATGCAAAGGAAAAGAAACCCCAATGGAAGTCAACTTTAAAGTCAATCTTGGTGAAGAAATTATAACGAATGTTCCATATCGTGAACTTATCGGAAGTCTAAATTATTTGGCGATGATCTCAAGACCTGACATTTCGTTTGCAACATCATTTCTCGGAAGATTCCTTGATAAACCGACCAATTCTAGTTGGAGAGCAGCAAAAAGAATCCTGCAGTACATAAAACACACCAAGGATTTAAAACTTACTTTCAAGAAAGAACGAAATGCAAGTTGTGTCGAAGGCTTTGCTGACGCAGACTGGGGAAATGACGATACTGACAGGAAGAGTATAACTGGTTTGGCAGTGTATTACTATGGAAATCTAGTATCTTGGACTTCAAAGAAACAACAAGTTGTTGCATTATCAACTGCTGAAGCAGAATATTTGGCAGCCGCACACTGTGCAACAGAAATCTTGTTTGTTAGTGGACTAGCTGAAGACTTCAAACAAACAAAATCAAGTTCAGTTCTCAATGTTGACAACCAGAGTGCAATCGCAATGATAAATAACTATGAAAACACAAAGCGATCAAAACATATCAACATAAAGGCACATTTTATCAAAGACATTGTCGCAAAGGGTATTGTCAAGATCAAGTATGTGCCATCTGAGAAAAATGTTGCTGATATATTCACAAAAGCACTATGCAAAGAAAAGTTTGTTAAGTTCTCCAAGGACTTGAGTTTGTTTTAATTTTTGTTTTGTGACAATTTTAAGATGTTAATTTAAATTAATTCCAATTAACAGACTTAAAATTGAACGGGGGTGTTGGAAGTCATGTTAGAGTATGTAAATATTTATATTTATGTTTTTCTTGGTTACCAATTTTAGTTTGAATAAAAAAATGTCTTCCCTTGTATCTTAATTTTATTTTATTAACTATGAAATGAATTCCACTGCTCACTTTGCTAACTATCATTTATTTTATTAATATCATCCTTTATTGGTTTGTCTGTGATAAAAAATTTTTCCTACGTCTGTCTGAGAAAGCGGTTGTTTTCGCACTCGATACACGTCGCAAAACAGGTGATTCCCGTACTCATTTTACTTTTCGCACTCTTCATTTACTTTGCGCACTGTCGATTTACTTTGCGCACTCCAGTGTTTCAACTTCAGAACACAAAATATTAATAAAACACTATGTATTGGCTAGTAGGGTAACGTTGTTTAAACAGGAATTAAGTTGGCAACACTGGATATAAACATCTGACCTATTGTTGTTGTCGGTGTTTTCGATCGGGAATCGAATCGACATAAACATAACCTCTAGAAACCAGCTTAAGGTGAAGGTGTCTAATTGAGAGTGGTTTAATGTGTTGTTAAATGTTAATTACTGTTTTGGTTAAAGAGTTTAGTTCAATGTTCATTAAAGTGTGTTTAAAATAAGTGTTTAATTGTGAGTGGTTGTGTTATTATTAATTTATACCAGGTAAGTTATACATCTTAAGGCTTATTGATACTGAGGTAGTGAGTCGGTGGCGCAGTTGGTAGCGTACTCGGCCCCGGTTCTGTGGCAGCAGCGTCGCAGGATCGAGTCCCGATGATGCCGCATACTTTTAGCAGTATTGTTCATCCTTGTACTGTACCGGCTCACTCCTTGGGTTTGCTTGATAACTTCCACGCACAGGCCTGAGGCCCATGTGGGGGGGCAAATGCAAGGTATAAAAAGGCCGCCACCCTCTTAAAAAAGTTACAAAAAAAGGCCTATTATATGGAAGCCATTATTTTTAAAGTGTTATCTTTACCGGTGTTTTCCTAATTCAAAATAGTAGGCTTTTATCAACTTAGGCTACATGAAAATTACATGAAATTACAGGGAGCCATTTGTTTGCCCGTGGCTCATACAATGCAGCAATGTTGCTCGAGAGTGTCACAACCGGCAGCTCACAACAATAAATGGGTAGCCTAGGTTAAGTTTGGTTAGGACAAGTCATATTAGCGGAAAGTAAGGCTTACAGGTACTGATCAGTTGTAAATTAAACATAGAAAGTAGGCCTAGCCTACTAGTAACTTATTTATGATTTTAACCTAACATAACCGCATCAGCGCCAAGTATGTAAAATAGTGGCCTTTGAATAGTAATAAAGAATTGGATTATGTTTTAATAGTGCGGCTAAAAAGATAATACCGTATTCCATTTCCCCAACTGTAGGAATCACATCAATAGGCTACAGTATCTTAATTATTAAATGTTTATAAACTGTACATAATAAATAGTCTATTTGGCAGACGTAGGAAAAATTTAATATGTAACTCAAGCGCAAAGTGACTTTGCTGCACTCGATAGAAACTATTCCCATCTCTCGAGTGCAGCAAAGTGGCACTTTGCGCACTTGTTGCATAAATAACTATTTTAGATAGTAAAAATCTCCTTTTAAATTTGTCAAAGTCAAATTTTATATCATTCTCTACAAAGCAAGCTAAATCAAATTTCAATGGCAATATTTTTGTAGATGAGGATAGGTTAATTCAAGTAGAAAGTACCAAATTTTTAGGACTTATAGTCGATGAGCATTTAAGCTGGGATCTACATGTTGATCATGTAGTTCGAAAAATGTCTACAGGGCTGTATGCTCTTCGACAAATGTCAAAAGTTTGCAATGTGGAAACACTAAAAGCCATTTATTATGCCATGATTCATTCTCATATGTCATATGGAATAAGTATATACGGTGCAACAACCAAACATAATTTAAATAAAATTCTGCTGCAACAAAAGAGAACTTTGAGAATCATGATGAATTTGAAGAGGACTGATTCTGTCAAGCATATTTTTAAAGAATTTAAAATGTTAATGTATTTAGTTTATATGTTTTTGAAACCATAGTTTATGTTAAACAATTTGACCACTGTACAAAGAATAATGGACACTACAATACTCGTCATGCTAGGATCATTGATAAGCACAATTTAGAATTTTATAATAAAAAGACATTGCCAAAAAATTCCTATATCAGCTACAAAAAAAATATCTTCTGAGCAAAATTTTAAAAAATTAAACAAAATCTAAAAGAATTCCTACTTGAAAGGCCATTTTATTCTTTAGAAGAGCATGGTGATATCAAATGGCCAGTTGATAAATGCACAGAATTATTGCCAGTTGAGAAATGCATATAATTTTATTGCTTAACACTTTGTCCGCGTAGGACGTCTTTAGACGTCTTCGATTCATTGATGAATAGCGGAGGACGTCCTAAGGCGTCCTTATGTAGGGTTTATCAAACAGACTTGCTGTCGTCTCCGTTTTGGTAGTAGGGGATTGAAACTGTCAGCCACTGGGGGACATACTATAGTTAAACATCATCACCGTCGCTTGCAGTTTCCGCTCTCCAGTTAGTGGCGCTCCTAGCGGCACATGTGGGATTCTTCCCATGTAATCAAAGCAGTTTGGCACGTGCTCCCATCCTATTTTAATGTATTCCTGTGAGGGTTTTTGTTAGTTTGCGTGTGTTTTGTTTATCCTATAGATAGTGCGTAAATAAGATGAGTAGATTTTGAGTTTTTGTGTGTGCTGTAAACTGTAGGACGTCTAAAGACGTCTTCTTTTTTGTTTTGTTTTTTTTTCACGATTTTATGTGGTATATGGTGACATAGTCGAACTTACAACTGACTAGAAAAACTGAACAAACCAATATTTGTATAGTATATACATATAAACCACGTGAAAAACTTTTTTATATTTTTAATCCAACCAGTGAGGCTGAAGACGTCTAAAGATGACCAAATCTTTGACGTCATCCTACAAACCGGAAGTGGCCCGAAAAAACATTTACTCGGCATGACTGACCTTCCATAACCATAAACTATGTGAATTAGCAATAAACCTTTACAGCTATGTGGCGGTATATAAAAAAATGTTAGCAGTCAATGTATTAATAAATCACAAGCTGTATGTATTTTAATTTTAAGTTTCTGCACTGTGCACTGCTTGTTTTTGCAATGTAATGTTCACTCTATTCAATGTATTAATGCATTTTAATGAATAAAGAATATTTTGATTTGATTTGAGCTGCTTGCAAGTCATGGATTGTGGATAGTTATGAAGTGATGACTTGTGGATACGGTATTCACTGGTGGAGATTAAGATCGTCCTTATAATTACTCCTGTTAGGAATACATCTCTGATACTGTGGTTTGGATTTCACGTTAAACTGTGTGTCCCTTAGTTTCCATTGGCCGTTTTGCTATTAATTCACAGTCCTGTCACAGGAACTTGTTGGCCTTGGTCAGATAAGACTACAAGATTGTGCCACTGTCATCTTACACTCATTTCTCATTAATACTTGGCTTAAAATACCTACCTGGCCGCCATTAAAGTAAGATCTACTGAGAACTACGGTTGTTTTCTTCTTCAAAATTTTATCAGAATAAAATAAAAAACAATACTTAGGTAATTTAAATGTTTTTAAGTTCTTAGATTTCCACAATTATTTTAATAGGCTTTATTAGCAATAATTAAGAATACAGCAAAAGCTCAATATTTTGACACTTGAAACTTTGACACTCTGTATGGTTTAACACAGGCTTTCACTCAACAAACATTCAAAGGCTACCAAATGTTTTGTCAAGTGATATTTTGAAACCTATATTATGATGAAAGTGAGTCAATTAGCTGTGTGCAATTTACTAACTTGTCACACTTGACACCTTCTTCATGTGTATGGTATTATATATTTTTAGGAGATAATATAATATAGTTGAAAATTTTAATCAAAATTTTATATATATAAATGACCAACCTGTATTTTTAATACTTTTATTATTAATGTAAAATTCCTTATTCTCCCTGTAGTTTGACATTTCGGTACTTTTTCACCCTTGAAGTCCAATTGTGTTGAACTATCGAGAGTCTGCTGCATAAATTAAAACTGTGCATCAGTTAATGAAAATCCAATCAACTTAGCTAAGAGTATTTCTTTAGATTTGTCACATGCTGTTGTCGCTGTGTCGGCAGGCGGCTACGCGGTGGGTCCGCAGCCGGTTCAGCTGCTGCGGGAGGCCATTCTGCAGCTCTGCAGCAATCCAATCAACTTAGTTAACTTAGATTTGTCACGTGCTGTTGTTACTGTGTTGCCAGGCGGCTACGTGGTGGGTCCGCAGCCGGTTCAGCTGCTGCAGGAGGCCATTCTGCAGCTCTGCAGCCATCCAATCAACTTAGTTAACTTAGATTTGTCACGTGCTGCTGTTACTGTGTCGGCAGGCGGCTAAGTGGTGGGTCCGCAGCCGGTTCAGCTGCTGTGGGAGGCCATTCTGCAGCTCTGCAGCCATCCAATCAACTTAGTTAACTTAGATTTGTCACGTGCTGTTGTTACTGTGTCGGCAGGCGGCTAAGTGGTGGGTCTACAGCCGGTGCAGCTGCTGCGGGAGGCCATTCTGCAGCTCTGCAGCCATCCAATCAACTTAGTTAACTTAGATTTGTCACGAGCTGTTGTCGCTGTGTCGGCAGGCGGCTAAGTGGTGGGTCCGCAGCCGGTTCAGCTGCTGCGGGAGACCATTCTGCAGCTCTGCAGCAATCCAATCAACTTAGTTAACTTAGATTTGTCACGTGCTGTTGTTACTGTGTCGGCAGGCGGCTAAGTGGTGGGTCCGCAGCCGGTTCAGCTGCTGCGGGAGGCCATTCTGCAGCTCTGCAGCAATCCAATCAACTTAGTTAACTTAGATTTGTCACATGCTGTTGTTACTGTGTCGGCAGGCGGGTACGCAGTGGGTCCGCAGCCGGTGCAGCTGCTGCGGGAGGCCATTCTGCAGCTCTGCAGCCAGCTCAAGCCCGAGGCCGTGGCTCTGGCCGACGTCATCGCGCCGCCCGACTTCATCCTCAACTCTGTGCTCGGCCAGTCCGACGGCGATGTAAGTCCATGTTTTATACTATGACTATTCAGCCTTTGAAAGATCCGATCGTTATATTGATATCTGAACAATGGTTTTGGTATTTCTTTAGATTTTTATGTTCAAAACACTTGTTCATATTTACTAAAAAATAACTGAAATAAGCAGAATAAGTAGGAATTTATCAGTAACCTTTACATTCTACAATATCACTTACTTCACTTACATTCACCGATAACATATTAATCACATAACATTTTATTGTGAGAAAAAATTTTGGAAAATTGCTAATAATATCTGACAAGAAAAACAACACTGAAATGTAAAATTAAGCAGTTTTGTAACTCGAAGTTACTATTTGTAGTAAATAGTCTAAAAAACCATAACTCATATCTACCATGTGTGAAATTGAGTTTCTTCTTAAATCCTTTAATATTTAAACTTTTTTTCAAGAAATAATACATTTTAGCGAATTTCTCCTATAGGGAAGAAGCTATTACCACAGGTCTCATGGTAAGACCTAAGCCCAAGACCATGATAACTTTTTGTTTTGGGGCCCCCAGAAGCAAAAAACACTATTCGTTTGAGTTTTTAGATATATATATATATATATATATATATATGTGTGTGTGTCTGTTAGCATGATAGCGGCCGTAAAAATGGTCTGATCTTTATGAAATTTGGTACAGACATGCTAAATGCTAACCAATTGGATGAGTTCGTAAACCAGCCCGATCGAACGACTGGAAGGGGGGGTTAAGGGGGATAAACCCCTCCAAAAATGGGTTTTTTTGAGTTTTTTACATGCAAAAATAAAAATAATCTAATTTTTGTTGGGATTATTGAATTCAGCTCAAAAAAAAACAATTTAGTAATTTGAATCATTGCTCTATGTCCATTGGTTACCGAGATATTTAAAGTGGTAAACACAGTACGTTGTCCCAATTTTAACCTTATGGGGAATAAGAAAAATTCCATATATCTCTTACGTCTCAACATATCGTGATAAAACTTGGTATATGGCTTCTAGTTCTGATCTACTAAATAATGAATTAAAACCAACCAGTTTTCACATACCCGTTACAGCAAACCTGCATACTCTTTCCCCATGTTATTCTTAAAGAGCTTAGAAAAACATGTCAAATCTCCCCGTGTTGGGTATAAATATGTTCTTTTGAACTTGAAATTTGCTGAGTATGCAGGTCTGCTGCAACGGGGGTATTTGAATTTGCAATAATTAAATTACAACACGAGAAATAGATAAATCACAAATTGTTAGTTGTAAACTGTGAACTATAACTTCAAATTTTTCTTCCATCACAATTAAGCACTTTTAATCTTCCAGGTATACAAAAACCTTCAGAGTGCTCTGTTCAGAAACCCACATGTGTTCGAACGTCCCTCCTGGTGGTCTGAAGTCGCCAAGTTTACATCACGAGCTAAGCTTTAGAAACAGAGTATTAGTTCTCAACAAACATTCTTAGAAGCTACCTAGTAGGAGAATATACCTAAAATTTACCAGATGTTTTTGACATCTAAAAGACACTTGTAGGTTAGAGTGAAAACTGCTCGAGGATCAAAAACAGGTTTACCAGTATTCCATTTATCAATATTTCATTACCTTTTAAGTTATTTATTTCTTAGATCAAATGTGGTATAACTCGTTGATTTGGTCTGGAGCATAATATAATGAATAGTGGGAGACATTACCTTTGTAGATTAAGGTGAGACATTACCAATAAATCACTAAGTTCAGTCAGTGGTTTGATGCTTCAGTACTAATTTGAGCTTATTAGTATAGGACAATATTAGGGGTGTGGGAGCATTCGATTAACAAGATTTTCTCCAGCCGAGTTTACACTACTTGACTCGATTCAAAGTTCTAAAAGTACTAGGCGGTTCAAGTCAAGTAGTTACTCCCGCCGTTTACGCGATTGCATCTTACGGCCGTTTTTTACACAGTCAACATCAGTCAAGAACAGCCACCATAAAACCAGGGCCGGTCTAGGGCGAAAATTGCAAGTGTGCAAACCTCACATTTTATGCCCGAACCGGGGGCTATGAAATATCTCCCAAAAGGGGGGGGGGGGAGGTACTACGGGCCCTCTGCAGAAGGGCTTTGACTTTTATTGCAAGTACTCTCAGAATAAATAGCTGATACGGGAATCATACATTGTGAACCAATAATTACAGAGTCTGACAATGGCGCAGAAAACAATAAAAGTTTACTAACTATTTGTCTCTTTTATTATAGTACAATTTATACAAGGGCTTTTCATACTTTCTTTCACAGAATGAATTAATGCCCAATAATCCAAATAATGTCCAAATAATTAACTGACTGAGTCAGCTCATTTTCAATTGATAAAATTGAAAGGTTTTTAAGTCTTCCTTGAGACAGTGTTGACCTGAGGTATCAACTTCAGCTCAACTTCATTCTGCGGAACAGCAGAGGCGACTGACATGGACATTGTGGTTTACAATTTATAATGCTATACACAGGTTTACATAGGCATTTTTTCGGTCAGTGACTAAAAGTTTTTAATGACAAGATATTAGACTACTGCATGCATTTCAGAAGTCTTTGGGGTAGATCTGGGGTTTTACCTTGACATTCATTTGCACTAGTATTGAGACAAAGTTCCTTCATCCCCTAGTTTGAATATTTCTGCCCAAATTTAAATCAATATCCAAAAATTTGCTAAATTTATTACTTTTTTTAATTGGCAAATTTTATGCCCCAACAAAACGCTCGAGTGAGCAGCTGCATATATGTCACACAACCCTCAGGCCGGCCCTGCATGAAACTTGTATCATTTAACTTGAATTAAACAGTGTCTACTGATACTCGAAATCCTGCAAATACTGGAATCATACTGGAATTTTATTTTGATACTGGAAATACTGGAATTATACTGGAATTTCAAATTTGGTACTGGAATTTTGGCAATGCAAGTGATGAAATTCATTAAAAATAGTTTTGCTCGCTACATTCAGATATAAAAAGCTCGACAACACTTTTTTTCGCAATTAGTGTTTGCAAACCTAAATTAAACCACTTTTAATTCAGTTCAATTACTAAACAACCTTAATCAGATTTTTTACAATTTTATATGTTGTAATTTTTTAGAGATTGGAGATTTTCTCAACATTTCCTACATTTAGGCCCATATATTGGAATTTTTATATTATTTTCATAAAACAAATTATGTGATATAAAAGTTAGAGACTGTGTCGAAAGACACTCATAGCAAATTAAACTTTTGTTTCCAAATTTAGCATCCGTTTTTTTTATAATAAATTATGCATTTGTTTTTAACTCTACTTCTAGTAAGTCAGGAGAAGAAATGTAAAGCTGAATGTGTTTTTGTATTTCACTGTATTATTGATTATTACTTTTTTCCTGCAAACTGTTACTTTTCATTTGTGCTTGTAATTTTGTATTAATTATTTGGATAATGAAGTGGGAGGAACGTAGGGCTATAAGGGGAGTTGGGATGCCCTCATTAAATCAAACAAATACGTTTTTTCTTTGTTGAGTTTTTACTATATTATTTATCTTATTTGTCAATGATGTGAGTCAGTTATTTAATTTTAACAATAAATATTATTCATGTTAATAAAAAATAGAAAATGAGGCTCCTTTGTTCGATAAAGTTAGTGTGTGATACTGAAATTTTGAAAAAATTGTGCTCGAAATATTGGAAATATACTGGAATTTTAAAATCAGATGTCAGTAGACACCCTTTTAAAGTGGTTTTTGAGTTATTAATATCATTAAAAAATTTAGTTAGTCTTTTTTTCCTTTCTATAATTTGAGATATTTTCTTACTTTTACTCAATGAGACCGATTTAATTTTAATTTTTAACCCAGTAAAAATATGTTCCAAGAACTATTTTTTAAAGCAAACAAGTGCAGATGTAGCTTGGTTTTTACCTCCTCAGGCTGAAAGGTTAGTAAAATATTGAGTAATGATATAAAGTTATGTTAAAGATGGCTTGAATCACTTTTTATTTAATTTAAAATAGGTTTGCTTTTAACTCATAGGAACACTTCCCAGTTTGATAACTAAAAAATATTACATTGGGCTTAAGATCAATAATAAGATTGATAATAAGTATGTTAACTATTAATTTCTACTATTCAAAATACTCGACTTGAAAAAACTTGAACCTTGCGAGTATTCTTTAAAAAACTATTTGACTCCAAAAATCACTACTCGCACACCCCTAAATAAGATATATGATTTACTTCATTTACTGTTAAATTGTAATCGCCGTTTACATTTCTGCATTTGCATTTCACTATGCTTCTAAAAGTTATCAAGAAAGTTATGAAAGAGGCAGTCTACCTCTTACAAAAAAGTTAAGCTGTCTTTACTTATATTTTTTTTACATATTTTCCCTTTTTTTGTTGTAAGAAATTCAGTTAGTGGATATTTCTGTAATTGAACTAGTACAATTTAATCCAAGGACCAGAGTTGTCTTCCGGTTAATTTAGTTATTATGATTGAATGTACTGTGTTCCTAAAACAATCAAATACATAATATACCTTTGCTCATCAAATATTTTTTTTAATATAAAATATTTTATCTTTATAAATAGTATTACTTTCATCTACTTAGATACTTGATTTTGAGTATTGAGAAGAATTTAGAGTAGTTAAATAATGAGAGAAAAATGTCATGCTTCCAAGTAGAGATTGTTCCGATTTAGATACTGAAAACATGATTGAAGTGGTGCCATTATTCTTGAAGTCTAAAACTATTGGTATCAATTCAAGTTATATATTATTTTTTATTGCTCATAAATGTAGTTAGGCCATTCTCAGGGAGGATTTGTACTCAAGGTGTCTCTAAATGACAATCTACAGTCTCACGATTATTCCCTTGAGTTGGAAAAAAAGAATAAGCAACCATTGGTTGACAAACTTTTATTATAAAAAAGCTCAAGTTTAATTTTATAGTTTTATAATATACAAAATTCCTCCCAGAAAGATCATTTATCCATTAAGACTTAATTCACTTGTACCTCAACAATATATAGACTGTTATTCTACAAAAACTTATATCTGAGAGCGCCGTTAAAAAATTATCAACGTTTGTACTCCAAAGATGTCTATTAGTACCTTGTTTCACAATGTGATGCTTATAGTGATTGAGTGTGATCAGTTTTTTATGTTAGGAAGGTATTGTATTTATTATTGAGTTTTGTTTAGACATATATTTTATTTCATGTTTACTTCTGTAGCCAAAACAAAGCTGGCAGGCAGATTGAGTGCCTTCAATTAAATGAGTTTAAGTCTCTTAGCTCGTAGATACAGAAGTACTAGTGTTGTAAGTGTTATTGTTTGAATAAGATATTTTTACTCGGCTCAAAAATAAAGTTTTACAATCGATTCTTAATGAGTTGATTTCTTTTATTTACTCCTAAATTATGTATGCCATTTTACTTTAGCCTTAGCGCTTTTTGTTACATAAATGGGTGGCTAATTAATATAACTTTCAACTGAGTCCTAGTCCTGGCCGGAGTTTACATGATGTACTATGCAACCTCTTTAGACAAGTCACTGGCTAATGTTAAGTACCTTACCTTTGGAACAGTAAAAGCTTGAGTTTAAATCCAAGATCAGGCTTGTGATAACTGAGAAATTACATACAGAACTCAAAACTGTCAGATGTGGTCAATCACAAGTAAAACAAAAATTTATAAACAACAAATATATATTTCCATACGATTATATAGCAAACATAAACAATTATTGATTTTGAATACTGTAAAATATTAGATCGTGATGTTATATTTGAGGGTTTAGAAGACAGCGACATTTGGGATTTCCAATTTTGCCTCCAAAGGAGAAGACAACCCAAAGATGTAGAAATGCTGTGACTCTTCTGCAGAAGTCGCTGAAGAATAATTAACAACGTCAATTCCCTTTGCATTTAGAGCCTCTGTAACAAAATTTGTCATGTTAAATTAATGGTATTTTAATATAATTTTATCTTTTACATCACATTGCTGATGTTTCATTAAAAAAAAACTGGAATTTGGCACTTTTAATAAACAAGTTTGGCTCCCAAATATCTTATTATTTTTGAACCCTCACATTTATGCCCTCTGAGTACAGTAGACTCCCTCTTACTCGGGCCACCTTTAGACCAGTTGTTACTTTCAACATTTTGTAAAGTGACCTCTTTTTAAACCATCTTATTTTACAAATGTGCTGGCTAACCTGACAAGATTGGAGGGGACTGGACAGTCTAAGGCTATTCAGAGAAAAATGATAAAACATTAATCATCAATTTAATTATTAATATTTAATAATTTTAACTATTAATATTAGGTACTAGTACCCAATGAGGCTTAGTTCACGTCAGTTTAACCACCAAACCGTTACCCAGAAAAGTCTCCGCTTCAAGGTGGCCAGATAAATGGGAGTTTACCTTAACTATTTAACATGTTCAAGGTACTAAAGTTAAGGACAAAGATTAATTTTGGCTTTGAATGGAATATTTATGGCTTCTTTTACCTCATTCTTATTCTATTTTGGATCTGCCTTATCAGCTTAAAAAGTGATGTTGCCAGTTGTAACACAACTATATCACTAGAAATAGTCATGAAAGTAATTTAAGCAGCACACATTGTAGTTACCTGCAATGGCTAGGTAGTCCTGTCTGGGGTTGGCACCACTGAATAGCTGCAGGTTGTTCCAGTCAGCTGTGGAAGTGCCAACTGGTGTGCCAACTTGAGAAAACTGAGCTCCATTTACAGACAACAGGTAATGGATGGTCTTGCTTTTGATGGTGCCTGTAAGAAAAGTAAAAATTTATTAAGTAAATACATAAAAACAAAGTCATTCAATAAATTCAACAATAGGGCTCCTTTGACACAATGTTATTTCTAGGAGGCTGCTATTGTGTGACAAGGTGTGATGCGACCCGTAGCTGTCCAGCCGTTGTTTTTTTAAGAGCTCTTCTTTTGATACAGCTATCTGCCACATGGCTCCTCGCCTCTTGTTCAGAGCATACACCATTGGATTCAGCTTTAAAAAAATGAGTCGTGCGATCAGTCCTGAAGTGGCCGGATGGCAAAAATCAACTTGCAGCATGCTGCACATCGTGTGAAAGTGCCAATAAGGATACATACAACAATCACACTCCTTGTTGCAAGGCAGGAGTCATATAAAAACCACCTCATGTGAAAGGGGTCTAAGCGTTTCTCGAAAGGGTTAGTTACTGTGGGCCATGTTGGCGCCAATGTCCTGTGACAGAGTTGGTGCCCCTGACGGTGGTGACGCTGACGGTGACACTCTTGGCCTCGCTGGGTTGGTAGCACTGGCTGATGGTGAGCTCGGCCTTGGCCGCAAGCTGAGGTGCGTTAGTTACTGTGGACCCTGTTGGCGACACTGACCTGTGACGGAGTTGGTGCCCCTGACGGTGGTGACGCTGACGGTGACACTCTTGGCCTTGCTGGGTTGGTAGCACTGGCTGACGGTGAGCCCGGCCTCGGCCGCGAGCTGAGGTGCGTTAGTTACTGTGGACCATGTAGGCGACACTGACCTGTGACGGAGTTGGTGCCCCTGGCGGTGGTGACGCTGACGGTGACACTCTTGGCCTCGCCTGGCTGGTAGCACTGGCTGACGGTGAGCCCGGCCTCGGCCGCAAGCTGAGGTGCATTGATGAGGTTGAGTCCGTTGCTGGTGTGGCCGGTCAGCAGGCCTACCAGGGCCGCAGTGCCGAGGAAGGTCATGTTCTCCAGTGCAGCTCCTGCGAGATACGATTTTTGTCTGAATTAGGTAGTCCAGATATGTCACAGTGCCGGCTTGCCATTATTGATTTGATACTAGTGAAGATGCTGAAAGTGCTCCTACATTCTAGTTGAGGAAAGATTCAGCCAGCGGAATTCTGTTCTTCAGATTATGACAACTCAGTTTTTCCACAGCAAAGCCGGAAGCTATTGTACGCTTTGCTCACCGAGTACATTCATAAATTATGGTCAACCCACTAGAATAATGGCTACTGTACTTTGTTCTGAAGTTAAATTTAGTGAAAAACTACTACGAAGGAACGAGAGCTAGTGTTTGGTGTGATAATAAGGTTACAAATAGCTTTGAAACGACCGTAGGTTTAAGGCAAGGCTGTATAGGTTCTCTGGGGATGTTCAGTTTATTTATAAATGACTTACCTGAAGCAATCGGCGGGGGATGTAATTTTGGAAGAGAAAAAGTAAACATGTTATTGTATGCAGACGACCTAGTAATTTTTTCACCTACGCCTGTAGGCCTACAGCACTTGATAAAAGGATTAGAAAATTATGGTAATATTTGGAACTTGCAAGTAAATCTATCTAAATCCAAAATTGTTATTTTTAAAAGAGGTGGGAGATTTCGAGGGAATGAAAAATGGTTTTTTAAGGGGAATCGAATAGAAGTTGTTAATTATTATAAATATTTAAGAATAAGAATATATTTATTTTTTCAAAACATTAGATGCCATTACATAGACAACAATTTGCTAAACTTAACTACTAACATAACATATTTCCAAAACAAAATCTATTTTTAAACTTATAAAATAAATAAAAGATCCTCTTTAAAACTAAATAATCTTTTACAAAACAGGCAAACAGTAAGCTAAAGTTAAATAAACAAATCAATGTTTTGAAAAAATTTAGGACCTCTGAGGCAAATCGCCTGTTTAGAGGTTCCGTTCACGCTCTTCAGATAAGTTATCAGCTCTCAGGACAGCTAGACTACTTACATATTTGATAATATTCCCTTACTGTCTCTGCGGAGTGTTCAAATGAAAAATAAAAAGACTTTAATTCTTCCATTGTACTTTTGCACTTTAAGACATTTAGTTACTGATAAAAAATATATAAGGTGCTATAAAAAAAATTTGAGGTACCAACATTTTTCAAATATATTAAGCTTCAATTTTAACCAAGAAATCAATGTTTTCAAAACTTAACATCCAGGTTCGCAGTTTTCGATTGAAAATTAGAGAAGTGCGTGAATTTTTATTTCTAAAGGTAATTTATTGTAAATTCTCGGTGCTAAAAATTGGAAGTTTATGGTGAAAAAAGTATTATTAGGACGCGGAATAGGATGGTGCTCAGCATTTTTTAATCGGTTTCTGTAATAATTTCTGTTTTGAAAATAATTTCCACTTCTTTTGTAAAAAAGTTTCAAGTACCTTGTACACAAACATATACTTCAAAGGAAGAACATTTAAACGAATAAATAATGGAAAAGATGCTTCTGGTCTGGACTTCTTTTAAATTAATTTGATGAATCGTTTTTGTAAAATAAAGATAGGTCAAGTATTTACATTGTAAGCACTACCCTAGAAATTTGGGTACAGTGTTTGCTTCGAATTTGTCTTGGGAAACACACTTTGGAGAAAAGGCTAATATGGCGAAATTAGCAGTGAATTCTGTTTGGAGCAGCGTGATAAATAGAAACAAAGTGCCTCTTAGTGTTAAGCTCTTGTGTTTTGACTCAGTGGTGAAAAGTATGTTGTGCTATGGGGCACAAGTCTGGGGTTTCAAGGAAAGTGGTAAGGTAGAATCGGTTCAAAAGTTGTTTATTAAGAAGTTACTGCGCTTGCCCAAAAACACTCCAGATTACGTCTTGTACATTGAAACGAATAGAGAAAACCTTTATTTTGCCACCATGATTGCGAACATAACATATTTATTAAAGTTTTTTGAAATGCCTGATGAGCGTCTCCCTAAACGCCTCGCAGACGTTGTCATAAGTAAAAATATTTATTGGTGTAAAAGCTGGAAATTATTAGGGATGAAATATGGTATAGATATTGATTTTTCTGTCCCCAACAAACAATTCTTAGGACATCAATCAATGTGTGTAGTCGATGCCGAGAGAGAAGCATGGCGATCTATGTGCCGCGGCCGAGCGATCACTTCGCCTTATCACAGTCAATACCTTACGCTAGACCTTGAACTTGCCGGAGACAGAAGTTTGTTTTGTGATAAGTATGATATCGGAGTTATATCTTGGGCTGTCAAGGCCAAGGCTGAACTGCTAGATCGTAACTACAAACCTTGGGTCGTGGGGAAAAATTATAAATGCTCCTTATATAACTTAAATGCAGACGAAAATGTTTTCCACTTTGTAGCCATTTGCCTGATTCTGTCTGAGATAAGAAAAACCTGGTTTAATAAGGGATTTTTAAGCGAATTGGAGTTTTTAAATTATTTTAATGGGGAGAATTGGCGAATTCTAGGTAACTTTTTGAGAAACGCCTGGCACTATAGATGGGGGTTAATATCAGAATTTAATGTCACTTAATTAGGTAAACAAAGCTGCTGAGCGTATTTGTTATGGGATGGGATTGATTAATTTAAGTATGATTGATAAGCTACTATTGATGTGTTGCTATGTTTATTGAACTTTATTTTCCTTTTGTTTTGTTTTTATAATCTTTCTGCTTCTATTTAGTAAAAATTATTAATTGGAATGAATAAATAATGGTTAGTGCTGTTTAAGTTTTATTTTTAACAACAATTATGAATGATGTGTTTTATTTACAGGTGCCAACTCAACAGACGGCCTAACGGCTATTGTTGTATAGCGCGTAGGTTAAGTTTCCTGCGTGAAGCTTATTTTTTGTAAACACACTTTGTTGAAATAAAGCGCTTTTTTCATTTCATTTCATTTCATTTTCATTTGTTCTGAAGTGAAAACTCTGGTTAAAATGGAAAAGTTTCATAACAGCTTGTTATTACAATCCAGCTTTCTTGAAGAAAAAGATTTAACAAATCCAATCTCACAGAAAACATTTTCCGAGCCCCAGGCTTTTTGTATGGATGTCATTTGTATAGATGATGACAATCTATTCCTCCACTTGCTGTAAGAAAAAACTTAAATCTTACTTCAGATCTTCCTTTTTTATTTTTATTTTTGTGGACATTTGCCATCACTGATTAGTAAAAACAAGTATTACAACATTTCAGAATCTGGAATTTGATTCCGTCTTCAGGTGGAAAAGAACCTAGAACATAACAAGATTAATAGCTCACAGCCAAGAGACTTGGGCAAAATTCTCCTAGCGGTGTGTTACTAATCGTAATATGACCAAGGTTCTTTCCAACCTGAAGACGGGATCAGATTCAAGATCCCAAAATATCATAAAGCTTGTTTTTATTGTTTTGATTTTAATTTTTGCGGTAATTTACCATTACTGATCTTTCAGTGTTTTACGATGATTTGTGATCTGGAATCTGTTACGGTGTTTTTACTAATCAGTGACAGCAAAAGTCTACAAAAATCAAAACATAAACTCATCATCACCAACAATGAATTTCAAACAAAGAAATTTTCCTTCGCCCATCCAAGACTCACCTCGCCTGACGAGCTCCACCTTGGCGTCGGCCCGGTCGCCGTCCCGCAGCAGTTTGCCGAGCAGTCGCCCGAGGCAGGTCGTCAGCTCGATCCATCTGTTGTTGTACGGGACACAGGCCGCGCTCAGCACCGGCGCGTTCACTGCTCCTGTGATCTTGTAGCTGCATAAGGGAAGTAATGTTGGGATTATAATTTCCTTGGTGAAATATTATGTTGTTTTTTTTTGATTGGGTAAACAATAAAACCAAAAATTAGGTTAATTTTAAACAAAAGAAAAAACCTTGAGATCGGACAAGTTATAGTCAAAATTTAAATGGTCATTCAGTGTAACTTAAAAGTTCAAAACACCAATACAGCATTACATGACTCAGCTTAAATCAATGGAGGCTATCCTCCAGACTTCGTATGTCATCACTGTTTATTTCCCTTACCTTCTCACTTATTTTATTGTGCACAATTCCTAATGCTTATAACTCGTTCAGCCCCACCCCATACTCACAGTTTTTTTATACAGTTAAAAATTTGATAATTCAAAAACCTCTATATTTTGTCGGCTCCCTTTAAAAAATCTCTAATATTTGTAAAATAATACACCATGCAGAGATTAAAAATGTTTTTAATGTGTAATGTAGCCTATGAAATTAAAAAAAAACTAGTGGCTTGAAGGGGCTAAAAGCCCCTAATGAGGGAAAATTCAATTAGTCCTTATTTATTATAGTATAAAATACCTTCATAGCAAACTGAATCTACCTAATATTGATATCAAGCTTTCCACATGGTTTTCAATCAAATATCAGCATCACATGTTTTATGTAAACAAAGCAGACGTTTTTAGATCCCAATGCTTTTTAAATTGCAGATATTTTACGTCATTTCTCATTTTATGGAGAATTTCAAACAATTTTACTATTTTTCCCGCCATCACGGAATAAAGACCTTTAATTTGAGCCCTCTCCCATCTTTCTACGACTTACCAGATGCCCACAATTTTGACGCAAAGAATCGCCTTATGAAATTAAATATATGATTGTCTACCCGAGCCTCTAGAATTTGAACTTTGTTGTTCTAATTCAAAATTTTACCTCTTAAATTCAAAGTCAACCTCTACTCTTCAATCTACCACCGTAAACCTCTAAAATTGGAATTAAACAAGAAAAAACCTGTTCAAACATGAACAGTGCAATCCTGAAGGAACTCTGAATCCATCAGCGAGTTACCTTTGCAACTTTGAAACAAACAGACCTCATTAAATCAAATTGCATTCACAACAACCTCTATAATTCCAACCCTCGATATTTCAAACATCCTAAGATTCTAAATAACCTGGCAGTCCCCTAAATTTTAAATTAGTATTTATAATGGTTTAAATACCTGCAATTCAGGTATGTTTTAATGTGAATTTTTTAATCTACAATGACGACCTTCACCTACAGTGAAGATAACAAATTGACTTCTTGTACGGCCTGAAGATGGTTCTATATAAGAACCGAAACTAGTTGCCACCAGCAACAAGTGGATTACTGAATTGCAGGTATTTAAACCATTATAAATATTCAAACGTAATCCGGAGGCTAACAACTTTGAAAAATGAAGTTTAAATTAGTGCGGTCCTACCGTACACATCCTCAGTACTCACGGAGACTTGGGGTCGCTGAGCGCTATGAACTGCTCGGCAATCTCGACGGCCACCCGGGTCTGGGCCTCCTCGGTGCTGGCGCCCAGGTGCGGGGTGCAGACCACCCGCGGGTGCTGGATCAGCGCCAGGCTCGTTGGGTTCTTGGGTGGCTCCTCCACGAACACGTCCAGCGCCGCCCCTCCGCACCGGCCGTCCTGCGGACATCAATGTTGGCGTCAGTTTAAATTATGTATAGCTGAATGAGTTCAAAAATAGGTTCAAAATGATGTTTTCAGTTTTTATTCTGTTAGTGAGCAATACAGTTAATACAATATACTAACGCCTTATTTAAAGTATATTTTGTATTGAGGTCAAATCTTACGATATTCTGCAAACCAACATTTCTGAATATTATACAGATATTAAAAGAATTATTTTACTAGAGATACGTTTTAAGATCTGGAATCTGATTCCGTCCTCAGGTAGAAAAAAACCTAGAACATAACAAGATTAGTAACACACAGCCAGTTCTTCTTATGTTCTAGGTTTTTTCCCGTCTGATGACAGGATCAGATTCCAGATCCCGAAACGTCATTAAACTTGTTTTTTACTAATCAGTGATGGCAAATGTCCGCAGAAATCAAAATCAAAATATAAAATCACCATCACCAACAATGAATTTCAGACAAAGAATTGAGATACGTAATAATCAGGTATTTTAAAAGATTTTAAATTTTAACAAACCATTGCTACCATCTCCGATAAAAATAATTCCTATTAATAATAAGGTAGTTTTTCATAAACAATTTTTTTTAATGAAGAGAGTGGTAAATTGGTAAAGTGATAGTCCATAGAATAGTTAAACCTTTAGATTAAGAATTTGGATTTTCTTCTAACTCCACAGACTGAATTGATTCATATGAAATCTATGAAAAGTGCAACAATTCTCATAAAAGTAAACAACTCTCAAATTATAGAAAAATAATAAGGCCTGAAATTCTTTAAGTGTTTTAAGAAATACTTAGTCCTTAAAAAGTTGTGCCTAAAGGTTGTAGGTATTTTACTATATCTTATCATGCAATAAAACCTTGGGTAGTTATAAATTCAGTCTGATGATGACTTTCGAGTTGAATAATTAACAATGGTTTTGCTATTAAATTTTTAGGCTTAAAAGCCACAAGATATGCTGATTTAATGCATCGGCAACCCTTTAAACACTTTACCTTGAGGGCTTCCAGCAATGCAGCTTCATCCACAATGCCGCCTCGAGCCACATTTACGATCTTCACTCCCCGCTTGCATTTGCTCAATACTTCGTTGTTTATCAGGTCTGAAACAAAAGTATAAATTTAATTTTAGGCGAATTCATACAAAAGGGAAACCATATTTTATCAATAGCTGGATATGGAGGTAAAGTACAATTTTCTGGGCATTACTGATCAATAATGCAGTTATAAATCTTACTAATATGACTTTCTGGATGGTTCACTGGCCCCACATTGGTTCGGTGAACAGGACATTAATCTTAGCTATCATTAGCACTCACTGCGGGTCTGAGGGATCAGCGGGGTGTGGATGGTGATGTAGTCCGCGTCGGGCCAAATCTGCTCCAGCTCTCGTTTCTCCACGTTGAAGGCTGCGGCATCATCGGCTGACACCATCGGGTCAAACCCAATGGTCTGTAAAGTGACGGTGTTTGTTATGTTGTTTATAAAGACACTTCTTCTTTACAAAGGTTTAATTATGCAGCAACAGTAAATTTCAGTGCTTTGAGTGCTATTATCATGAAAATCTCTAGAACAAATTAAAATATTGTACTGAATCAAATAACAAACAAATTTTCAAATCTAAATTCTTAAAGAATTAAATTTTTCCTAATGAATCAAAAATCCTTGTAATAGCTTCTCTCATACTAATTTTATAATCACGATTCATGAACATTACAGCTTACAAATTTGAAAAATATGGTAAAATACAGTTAATAGAAAATAATAATAACAATGGTAATAAAATAACAGTTAAATGTTGTTCTCAAATAAAGATCATTTGGTTAAGTCAATCAGTTATTCATAGACCATGAAATATCTTGGGTACATGAAACAAGTATTATAACTTGGTTGCAATAATAATTAATATAAAGTCAGTCTTTGGTCAGTGTGATAAGCTTCCTGATAAATAACTAGTAGCCTATTAATGTTCTTATCAGACTATTAAACAGGAAAATTACTGAATAAATTGCTACTAACTAATGATATCAATAATTGAAGGTGACATCAAAGTCCACCCGACGTCTCTCAAGAGTTCATTGGCATAATTCTGACTGTTGTTTTCAAAGTCACCACTAATGTGTTTACTACTTGATAGCTGGAATTTTTTTATTACTCTGACATGATGTAACATCCTACGAATTAAATACAACTCTTTCTACAAACAATGCACTTTTTATATTCATAGAGAAATATATTTTGTAACAAGCAGCATCCACCAAAATAATCGAATATATAAATTTAAAAAAACTCTGTGCACAAGCAGAACAATTATTTTTTATCAAGCCTTACTTTTTATCAAGGTCCAACCAACAGATTTATGTACACTGAGAAACACATAGGTCCTTTCAAGTACCAGAAATGGTGCTTGAATGGTGCTTTCAAGCACCACTATTTTATTTAGTGTTTTTGGTAAAAAGCTTAAGATAAAAGTAATTCGTCAGAAAGGGTCAGAATTTAGCTAGCTTACCTGAAGAAATAATTTTTAAATCAGCTCACAAAAACATAAAAGATGAACACTTAATTTTTCACTGATATTTCATCCCTTTAGGGGACCTCTTCAGAGAGAAGGAACACTATTATATTTAATTGGTAATTTTTTAACACTGTTTATTTCACTTGCATGTTCATATCAATAAAGTAGCCCAGTTGCGCTGATTTTTTTTTAAATTATTGTGAACTTTAAACACTGAAATTTGGAATGTTTTAGTGTTAAATTTGATGATATTTTTTATATTCCATCACATTTATCAACGAAAAAATTGTTAATTTTTCTTTACTAAAATGTTTACTTTAATTGAAATAACAACCGTTTAATCCGTAAAACTCTTTAATTTTTTCAAGTGTATATATTTGTTAGGTACGCCATTCCAAGTTTTATGAAATGTGAAAAATTTTATGATAATCTAACTCTCTGATCACTCTTTCCAGTTAATTACACCATTGAATTTGTACCTCCCATCTTTAAGAATCAGCAGTACCTATTTTTGTGTTAGCCAGGAAATATGGTAAAATACAGTTAAAAGGACATAATAATAACAATCGCAATAACTAACCAGATCAATCAAGCAGAACAATTATTTTTGCCTCTATGTTGGTTGTCCTGTTGATAGAGTTTAGACATAGTTGACTATGTCACCAACGGATAGTGCTACTATAAATGGTTTTATCTCAGGTATTTATTTAAGTTTTCAAAACCTTGTATGCTATAAAATAAGAGTTTTTAGCTTTTATTTGCTCCCTGAATATTAAATAACCCCTATTGAAAGCATAATTTTACTAGTTGACAGCAGAATACCCTGTTGGAGGATACTGTAACTACCTCCTCTTTCAATTCCTGGCTGACACAGAAGTTGGTATTCTTTTTACTTTGGTGATGGAAAGTCTCCTTCTGCATTTATAGTCAATGGTTTATCCTAGTGAGGAGTAATGTCCACACTCTTGAATACTATGTTCACAGGACCATCATAATTTGACCAGTTCGTAAATTGTTAACTAGGCAAAATTGTGGTTCGGATCCCATGTTAAAATATAGGACCCTTAGTTACCATTGGCTGTTGGGCTGTTAAACAACAGTCCTGTCTAAGGAATATATCTGCCTCAGTCAGTAATAAGACTACAAGATCGCGCCACAATCATCCTTCACTCATCTGTCATTTATACTTGGCTTAAAATACTTACCTGGGTAGGTCGTAATTTCAAGCAATGTAATGTAATGTAATATGTATCTCTCACCTTCATGCCGAAGGCCTGCATGCGCGCGGCGACCTCGCGGCCGATGCGGCCGAGCCCCAGCACAGCCAGCGTCTTGCCCGACAGCTCGCTGCCAGTGAACAGCTTGCGGTCCCAGCGGCCCTCCTTCAGCGACTGGCAGCCCTGCGCTACGTGTCTGAGGGGAACAATAATTGTGAATCTTATAACTTAATCTAAAAAAATAATGAGAAAAGCAAGAAAACGTTTAGAAGCTAACTGGACAAGGGTTCATTTGTCTGGAAGGGCGGACTGAGGACCCAAGGCACTTCAGCCGCAGTGGCTTGTTGCGCACAAAGGTTGAAACTATGGTAGAATTTTTCATTGCAAATATGATATTTTCCAAGTTTTTAATCTACAGTGTAAACTGCATGTTCCTCACTGAAAGAACAGTTTACGATTTTAATTTTTCAAACATACGATGAAAAATAGTAATAAAATTGAACAATTTGTTTCAACGTTTAAGCAGCTTGCGGTTAAATGACAGAACTTGAATTATTTGTACAATTAAAAAAATAAATCAATCAGTCAAGGCCTCCACAAATAGGTACTTGAACCGTTGGTTGAACTGCTGGGCTGGATGTTAGGAAGCACGTTGGGATTTACGTGACTCAATTGACTGTACATCCAAATTAATTAAGACACAAGAAACCTATGGCAACATTGAGCCGCTCAATCCAAATATGTCAGTAAGCAGGTTGGGAAGAAGCCGCTTGACAATTGAACATTTTGTCAAGTAACGAACATTTTGACCAACTATTCAAAAGCATAGGCGTAATTCGGGAGGGGCAAGGGGGGGCAGTTGCCCCCCCAAAAATTTGAAAATTAAAATTAATTTTTAGGTATAAATAACAAAAAATGACCAGAATCATGTTTTTTCAAGTTGTAAAATTAAATTATTATTTATATAAATTTTTCATTAATATGAGTCTTATCGATATGCCGTAAAAGTACGCTGGTGTCGTAGGTTTGTTTGAAGTCCGATTGCAAATTTGCAAGGATACGTTTAGCGAACGAATACAGACATAAACGCTATCCACTAAGGCGCGCCGGTCGACGAGAACCCACTCCCACACCAAACGACACGTCCACCAAACGCTCCAGGATGGCTAACCTCTAAACACTGTAGTGCTGCTCAGAGCCAGTGTAAGTTGCCTGTCATAAGACACTGTTCATCAGGGGTGCCCAGAAGGGGGGGCATGGCGCAATTTGCGCCATCAAAATTTTTGGGGGGCATGATTTTTTTGGCGGGAAATAGGTTTTGTGAGGAATTTTGAACCAGCGAATAAGGGAAAATTACAAAAAATAAATTATCATAACCATACGTATCAGTTAAAAGTACTGTTTATTTATCTAACCATTTCATCAGGATTACCATCACTTAACTCGTCATGTATTCAAGTTTGCTAGCTAAACCATCCATTGAATCTCCAAGTCAATCCATGTGTTAAGTTATTTTGAAGGGCGGTTGACAATGGGTCGACTGGACTGGCAACCCTGTATGACATCGGGCCCAGAAGAAATAGTGTCAGACTGGGTCTGTGGCCCCGGTCTGACACAGCCGTTCGTTAGCAATGTTACCAAATAAACCGGGTATTTACTCGGTTTTCGGGTATTTTGGAGGCCGTGCGGAGTTTGGGCAGTGATTAAGAAAAAACGGGTATAACCAGGGATTTAAGACTTGGGTTGAGGAAATTTACTCATCAACTTGGATATTAAACAATGGGTGAAATCGGGGATTTTGACGATCGAGGTACAAGGATTTTTTGGAACTCTAGATATTTTATTTTTCAAAAACGAAAGTTGGTGTTATGGATTTGGTTTGGTTGTGTTGGTTATTTCGTTGCAGTGTTACCAGAAACTGGGTAATAGCCCAGTCTGTGGGTTTTTTGTTGGCCTTTCGGGGACTTAATTAACATGATTAAGAAAAATCGAGTAAAATCGGGGATTTTAGACTTGAGCTGCGGGGATTTACTCGGCATCCTAAATACATAAAAATACGGTTAAAGCCGGGGATTTTTGAATTGTGATTTGCTTTGCAAATATTTAATGCCCATGTAAGGTGAGAAAAAGTCCGGTGTTTGGTGTTTTTAAAGTCATTAGGTGGTTTTCGACTAACTATCCGGATTTTGGTACTTGGGGGGGGGGGGGGGGGTTGCAGGGATTAGTGCCGAAAAACCGGGTAAAAGTGAGGATTATCAATGGAGTTGGCGGGTAAAATGCCAAATCCTGTGTATTGCAACACTGGACCTTATAGCAACAGTCAATCGCCAGTCGTATAAAGCACAGTTGGTGTGCCTGCTTTGACTGCAGTGAGGCACTTTTACAAATAGTACAATTACTGACTGAAGTCAAGGCCATAGCCAATGGGGGGGGGGGGTCAGGGGGTCAAACCCCCCCCCACCCGAAAATGTTGAAGTTGCATTTAAATGAAAGGTTAGAAAGTTATTTTTTCACTTCCTGTAACCGCGGAGGAGTTTTTTTCTGGCTACGGCTTTGAGTGAAGTGAATGGTGATTACAAGTTCACATTGTGTTGTGGTATCGTGGTTGGATATTAACTTTAGCTAGTTATATATAAAGAAAATAATATGCATTGGCAGTGTATATACCCTATAGATACTTTGGTATTATATGGAGGCCACTATCTTTAGAGATTTTTTTATTGATTACCAAAAATGTCTTTGTAATTGTAAAGAACGTACTTAATTGACTTACTGTCCAAATTGGACATAATTATGATAAGCGGTCTTTGTTTTCTGCTTCCCAGAAGACAGCGATGTTGGTGAGGATTGAGTTGATCGAGTCGCCACCGCCACTAGCGACTTCACCCGATCGCCACCCTTATTCAGCGCGCAGCGGCGGTTATGTTAGGTTATCATAGATATGTTTGTAGGACTTTCCTTGTTTCGTTATGAAACGAACGATACCAGGATGAGTCATACTTTCGCCTGCTAAATCCCTTGACAGGTGATGCGTGCGCTCCGATCAACGACCTGACCTTGGGCTATTTCAAGGGTATTTGGCGGGCAAAAGTATGACTCATCTGGTATCGTTCGATTCGTAACGAAACGAGGAAAGTCCTATTAACATATTTATGATAACCTGACCTAACATAACCGCCACAGCGCGCTGTATAAGGGTGGCCTCCGTGTAATACCAAAGTACCAACCCATATTCTTCAGTACGAACTGCTAACTGCTAGTGCAAAGGGGGGGGTGTATGGTGTATGCAATCAAATCAGGATGAGGCAATGACCTAGAAGTTCTTGCCCCCCCAATCGAAATGCTGAAATTACGCCCATGTTCAAAAGTGTATGGAGGTCTTAATGTGAAGAAACAGAAGGAAACTTTTAATAATTTAATAAATAAAAACATCTCAATAAACAAAGTACCGGTACTCAAGCCAGCTCGGTTTAAGTTTCAATATGCAAAACAATACTTATAATTAATTTTCATGGCTTATGAGGCCGAATGAAAAATTATTCCTAAATACGTCAATTAATAGTCAAATATTTTTAAAATGAAGGTTATCTACCTTGCCATTGCTGTGATGAGGGAGCATGTCAGTTCACATGCACTGATTGAGTTGCCACCGGGAGTGCTGGAAAAAAATTTAAAGTTTAGATCCAAAAATTTAAGTTGACATAATAATTGGATATGTTTTCTCAATTTGATAGCTTTACTCAAGACTAAGTTGTAATGATATAGAGTATTAAGAATTGTAGTAGAAATAAAATGTATACTTAAAATTCTGAAGTAATTCAGGAAAGTTTAGAGATATAAGTTAAAGTGATAAGAAGGACCAAACTTTTAGAGGAATGTAATATGCAAGAAAATATTTAAAAGACAAGAACTTCACTACTGATCAATGAGTAATCTGTTTCTTTTTCTTTGACTCATCATTAACAAAATACTGTTTGAAAATTACTGGAACACTTATACTTAACATTAACAAGCCATCTGACAAAAAATAATGCATTTCATTGTTTTTATTCTATATATGTATTCTGAATTTTTGATTTTTTATAGCCTGACACTCGTTTAAATTTATGTGATTTAATGTTACACAGTTTGGTATTAATTAAAAAGTTATACATGATGAAGGAATTTTCGCTGGAATAACTAAGGTTTAACAATAAAAACACAGAATATATATAATAATTTATTGAAGACCACTTGGTAAGTTATTACTACTTAACAAAATATTTTGAATCTAATGTAAACATTCTATATATTTAATTTATAATGAAATAGAGGTTCAATTTTTACAAAATTCTTTTCTAAAATACAGTATTTACAAGTTTCCAAATTATATATTGTTGATAAACCATTATACTACTATACAATACCCATGGGGCATTATCTATTTAGCCTTGGGAACCACTTGTGCCTGAAGCAGTGTTGAAGTGGAGTAAAAGCATAGCCATCGCTATATATTAGTAACAAGGCCATGGCGTTAGTAAATGGCAACATTGCGTCTAAGGGTTCAGCTGATTTGTCAATCATTACTCTCTTATGGCCGCACTATCTTTTGTTTACTTGAAATTAGCTGGCTCTGTAAGGGTTATTATTATGCAAAAAACCCTTGCAAAGCGATGTTGCCAGTTTGAAGGCCGCGGTCTTATTACTCGAGACGGCCATGGTAAAAGTTATCAGGACGCCACAATTGATGTGTGAAGTCTTTCTAGCTTGACATGTTAACTTTTTCTAACAGTTGTCAATTTACATATTTATTGTCATTTGTTAATAAATACGGTTGATGTTTTTTGAAATTTGTTTAAACATTATTTATTGTCCCAAATCATTGACTATAACTAATGTATGACACGTTTGGCAGTGTAGTAGGCCATGGCTGAAGATATAGTGCGCTGAGTGCGCAATGCCTGCACCTGTCCTCTAGATCAACTGTTTTATGTTTATTCTAAAGAAATTTTCACCTAATTCAGTATTTCTTAAAATCCTAATTCAGCACTCTGAGGAATTAAAAAAGGTTTGAAGAATAAATGTTGATTGCATATTAACGAAAAAACTGTAATAGGATAAAAGCCACTTAAGTAGAAACACCGATCAGAAAACATAGACAGGTATTCTAGCGCAAACAAGAAATAAATTAATCTAAGTTGCCGATGGTATTCTTACACTAATGAAATTTAATTGGACAAACTAAACTACCAAAATTAGATATCTCACTTGAGGACGATGACGCCCTTGCGAGTGGCGGCTGCGATGTCGATGTTGTCCACGCCAGTCCCCGCGCGGCCAATAACCCGCAGGCCCTTGCATGACTGCAGCACTTCTGCGGTCACCTTCGTGTCTGAGCGCACAATCAGCCCATCATGTCTCTGCGGTCAAAGTAGTCACAATCAACCTCTTGTTGAAAGGAAAATAAAATCAGCCCACTTATGAGAGATTCCAGCAGGAAAATACCGTACTGTTGTTTTTTTAATTACATTAAAAGCATGAATTAGAGTTAAGTAGGTCTTCAGATACTCAAAAAAAAAAAAAAAAAAAAAAAAAAAACAGAAAAGGGTCCAATATTTTTGTCCAATTTTATATACCTTTTTCAAAGAAGAGAGGAGGAAGACTGTTACTGAATCCACTTGATCACCCCAGTAAAGAAAAGCTTTCTTGATCTATTCTCTTCCTTGGAAAAGATAAAAAAAATTGGACTGAAATATTGCTCATTCTTCCCTGTGCATGTTGTTTTGTGTACCTGTTAGCCGAGTCAACTCAGGTAAGCCAGTTGTTTCCTCAAAATCACTATTATCATATAACCCTTTGTGGTCTCTTCTACAAAAAATTAAAACAATTGGGTAATAATTTAAATGATTTTGTTGACAGTTGTGATTATAGAGAATATAAAATTGAATCTAAAAATTATTTATGATTGTAACAGGGATTATAAAACCCTGTTTCAAAAGAATAAGTGTCTTGTGATTCCTAAAAAAGTAATCCTCAGAAGTATTTTTATCAAAAATAACAAACCCAAATTATTCAGTTTGTTAGCTGCCTAGAGCCTAAACCATAAAGCCAGATTGGTCTTCATTGGTTTTTATGGTGTTTTCATTAAGCCCAAGTTTTGTCATGAAACTCATACACAGCAGTGTTATGCCTTTATTGCTCACTGCGAGAACAACTGCTACTACAATGTTAAGAAACTACATCCAAAATTTCATGCTGAACCATGCTCAGCTTTAATGATTATGAGTTATAGTTTTTTTTGCACAGAATATCAGGCAAACCGTACTCTTAAAATACAGATTAAAAATAGTCTATGATACAAGTTCATCGTTAATGATGAATTATGTAACGAAATATGAATGAGACTTTCAATGCACACGTCTAGGCCAGGGGTTAAAGTTTGAGCAATAGATGGCCTTACTGATATAAATCTGTCAGTTGGTCAAATCCCCGATCACGCTATTGCTTATTCAATCACTGGTGATAAAAACTTGCAACTGATTATAAGTTCACGTTTTCATTTCTTTATAAGGTCATCATAACTACAGCAGCAGAATGAACAATTTGTTTGAAAATCACAATTACCTTACATAAAACATATTTTTTCTATCTAGCCTCAGTAAATTTTAATCTAAACCATATTGCTAAGCTTAAAAAGGCAATGAACTGATTACTGCTAAGTCCCTGATGTAAAACATGTTTCTTTTTTAAGATAAACTATGCACAACTTTAAAAAAAACTTCCGAGAAGAATTACTTATAATCTTCGAGCATATATTTACTATCCCTTAAGATCAAGTTGATGACATGACCTCTAATGTAAATCATGGATGGAAATGCAGTGTCATTTTGGAGTCAGTTTTGTCCTTTGAATGTTGATTTCCTTAAGATAAGCACAGCAGTGCAATCCACTATGCAGGTATAATGCATGCTATACACTGATTAGGCAACATTAATTAATTGGTAAAAGTAATACAATATGCAGCTTGAGTTCATATGTTTTTTTTTTACTAAATGCTGAATAAATTATTAGGCCAATTATATTAAATAGATAAAACTAAAAATAGATGTAAATGTATTTTTTTGTAATTTGGTCAAAAAACTTGCTATCATGCCTATTATTTGTTTTATCATGTATAATACATATCATACAGTACAGCGCCGATTATCTGAACGTCGGTCATCCGAACCATCAGTTAACCAAACGCCGTAATAATTCATATTTTGAACATGATTCTCAAGCAATTCAAATTTGCATGCCAAAAAATAGTGTCTGGGCTAAAGCAAAAACAAATTTTGGACTTTTTCTCTAAATAAAAAGTATACAGTGTACTGTATCTATGTATGATAAATTGTTCTTTAAAAATTTATACCCATGTATTCTGATCGATTTCATAATAAAATTACGTGAATAATTTTTGTTTGATCATTTTTTAGCCTTTTTACTAGTTTAAGAATTACATTACATATATATTTTTTAAATTTTGTCTTTCCATGTTCGATTATCCGAATATTCAGCTATCCGAACACCCTTTGTCCCCAATTAGTTTGGATAATCAACGCTTTAATGTATTTTTATTTATTATGTTAATTTTCTACGAAATATAAAGAAATTTGCTGTTCAGTATATTGCAATTATCTAGATTCCAAAAAATAGTTTCGATATTTTGACAATACTCACATAATCATACAATATGTGATATTTATGTAAATAAAAGAATTAACGATGTTAATTGTATACTTAGATAATAACAAATAATAATTTACTGATTTCGTTATTAGACAGGATAAAATAAGAGAACAAAATTGGTGAATTGATCCATATATTAAAGATAAAGATATTTGGTGGGTGCCATTGCAATACACCATATATTAACGTATAATTTTACGAACAAATCTGAAGAATTAGGAGACTAAAATGTAAATACCCCGTTGCAGCAGACCTGCATACTCAGCGAAGTTCAAGTGCAAAACAACATATTTCAATCCAATATAGCGAGATTTGACATGTTTTGGTAAGCTTCATAAGAATAACATGGAGAATGAGTATGCAGGTTTGCTGCTACATGTATATTTAAACTGGGTGGTTTTAATTCATTATTTAGTAGATCTGAACTAGAAAAAGCTATTTACCAACTTTTAACAAGATATGTTGAGAAATAACCGAGATATAGAATTTTATTTATTTCCCATAAGGTTAACATAGGGCCAACATACTGTGTTTACCACTTTCAATATCTCGGTAACCAATGGACAAAGAGCAGTGATTCAAAATACTAAATTGTTTTTTTTAAGCTGAATTCAATGGTGCCAACAGAAATTGGTTTATTTCTATTTTTCTATGTAAAAAAACTCAAAAAACCCATTTTTAGGGGGGTTTATCCCCCCCTACCCCCCTTCCGATGGTCCGATCGGGCTGGTTTTCGAACTCGTCCGAATAATAACTACACGTCTGTGCCAAATTTCATTCCAATCGGACCATTTTTGCGAGCGCTATCGTGCTTACAGACACACATATATATATATATTATATATATATATATATATATATATATATATATATATGTATACATATATTTATACATACATATATATATACATACATACATATATAAATTTGAACGAATAGTGTTTTTGACCTCTGGGGGCACCAAAACGAAAAGTTATACTGGTCCCGGGCTTAGGTCTTACCATGAGACCTACAGACTTCTTCCCTATAGGGGAAATTCGCTAAAAGTGAACAACAACAAATTTTTTAAATTCCTTTGTTTCATTATAATGTTCGTGCAAAATAGTACCATAACACAAAAATGGACTTTTCGTAAAGGCATCAGTAGATCATTATTTTTGCCGGTAAAAACTTCTTGAATTAACTGGCAAGTCATTATTCATCTCACTAAAACTGTCACAAATTGTCCCTATTACTTTTAAACTGTACTTACACAAAGTTCCTTAATCAGTTCCTCCTTCGGCAGTTTGTATTTGCAGGTGACATTGATGTTGTGGGCTTTCAGAAGATCGACACAGCTTTGATCGACAGCGTCGCTTATCAACACGTTTTTGATCGCGAACGGCATTTTTGATCGGCAAGCGCACCACTCGAATAATGCCGGGCAAACCTCCAACGCGGACTACCGACGAGATAGTGAACACTCCTTGCCGAGACGCCTTGTTTTATGAATCTGAGCTCGTCTGTGATTGGCCGGTTTCAACAATGGTCTCGGATCAGCTGTTGCTACGGTATGAACTGTTTCCGCTCAAATGTCAGATCGGTGATCCACTTTTATAATGTAAAGTTAACTTTTACTTCGATGCAACAAATATGCCGATGTGTCACTCCCTGGTTATTAATCTTATCTAAACGGCCTCTCCTTTTATACCCTCGGGGAATCCATCAAAACAGTGCGCGTCCATATAAACATGCGCCTTATCACTATTTTTAAATAACTGATCATCAAATAAACGTAAGAGTCTAAAAGCAAGTCTCAATCATGCTCCTTCAGGGGCTCTTATTAATAAGTTGTGAGCAAAAAAATTGGGCTATATAGAAAATAAAACCGAAGATTTGATTTCCATAAAAAAATCCGTTGTAAAAGTTGTGTTTAATAATCACGACTCAGAGGGTATAGTTAAACTGTATGACTGTTACATCGACCTCATATTTGCAGTATAAATAAACTAACAATAATACCCCCGTTGCAGCAGACCTGCATACTCAGCGAATTTCAAATGCAAAACAACATATTTCAATCCTACATAGCGAGATTTGAGATGTTTTTGTAAGCTCCATAAGAACAACATGGGGAATGAGTATGCAGGTGTGCTGCTACAGGTATATTAAAACTGGGTGGTTTTAATTCAATATTTAGTAGATCTGAACTATAAGAAGCTATTTACCAAGTTTTATTGAGATATGTTGAGAAATAAGCGAGATGTAGAATTTTAGTTATTTCCCATAAGGTTAACATTGGGACAACGTACTGTGTTTACCATTTCAATATCTCGGTAACCAATGGACATAGAGCAGTGTTTCAAAATACTAAATTGTTTGTTTTTTTGAGCTGAGTTCAATGGTGCCCACAAAAATTCGATACATTTTATTTTTCTATGTAAAAAACTCAAAAAACCCATTTTTGGGGGGTTTATCCCCCTTTACCCCCCCTTCCGGTGGTCCGATCGGGCTGGTTCACGAACTCGTCCAATTGATTACCACTTTACATGTCCGTACCAAATTTCATGAAGATCGGACCATTTTTGCGGCCGCTATCGTGCTAACAGACACATATATATATTCGAACGAATAGTGTTTTTTGCTTCTGGGGGCCCCAAAACGAAAAGTTATAGTGGTCCCGAGCTTATATCTTACCATGAGACCTACGGTAATAGCTTCTTCCCTATAGGGGAAATTCGCTAAAATTAACTATATTTACAGTTTGGCAATTATTTTGCAGTGAATTCACAGATTAGTTTGCATCTTTAAAACATAATCTTATTAAGAAGGTCACGGCCATTCAAAATTACTACCGTATCTTCTGGTAATGAATGCTAACGTCGTTGGAGCCTCCTAGACCGTGAATATAGCCTAGATCAATTACCTAAGATAGCTAGTCGTCTGATACAGAATTAACATCGCACTCGTATGAAATCCATTTACTTTAAACTGATTCTTGACCTCTGGGAACTGTTTGATAAAAAATAGGCAGAATTCAAAATGTAGCAAAATTTCCATTTAAGTTGAAAATTAACCTATAACTGTGATGTAGAGCTTTGGGATGGAAAAATAAAATACAACTAATAGCCGCATATGCCCATGGGGTGTTTTTAATGGATTTTGGGACCGAAAATTAATCTTATCAGACGAATATCATGCTTTCGTCTCGACTGCAAGAACCTAACGGCAATTTATTCATCTTAGTGATCTTGGCCTTTAATTGTAAAACCAAAGCATACATTAAAAACATACATTAAAAACACAATACACACACTCATCACATTTGTATTGTTAAATACATTTTATATGTATATTTTATAGGGCAACTGCTAGTATTCAAAATCTTTAGAAAAATAAATCAATATACAAATAAAACCATATAAGTTAAACCCGAAAAATATATGTAGCTTTTTCGTTTAGCCTATTTTAATGAATTATACGTTTCATAATACATGTTTTTTTTTAAATATTCTTCTGCTCTGTTTTTGTGTTTATACCACTATGACACAAAACAGAGCCACAGGTCAAGTCTGTCGAAATGGAATTTTACCGTTATCAGCGGAAAATCAACATAAGTCAACTTCAACACTCAATAGTTGATAAGTTTTCAAAAATAGGAACAAAATACTATCAAATTCAGAAAGGTTATCATTTCTCATTTTTTGACATTACATAAATAGAATCCTACTCGAGTCTACAAGAGATGATGTGGAATGGACATCAGTTTGTAAGATTGTTAAACTTTATTTGTTAAGTAATACTTGTAAAAATACAAATTTTTAAATTCATATACTTTACTTTGAGCTTCTTTAAGCGCTGTTAAATTATTTCTTCATTTTTAAATATCGTGTTTATTTCTCTGAAGGAAACGTAGAAAAGTAGGGAATACACCACTGCGTACATTTTGTTTATAAGTACATTTACATTTTGTTTTATAACTATTAAAATCTTCCACATGTTTCCAAAAGATCTTTTAGCGGCTCGTCATAATATTACGAGCAATAATTTATAATAGTTTGCTTGCATTATAATCTAAAAAACGGATCCCAAAATTCCCTTCAAATCCTGGAAATAACTAATTATGGCTCAAAACGGCGTTTTAAGCGAAAGCTTTTAACCGTGATAAAAGCTGTCAAATTTTAACATGGGCCATAAGGCAACGAACGAAAAAATTTAAACATACACTAATCTCAAAGATCAGTTTTACGTCCTTAAACCTTTTCTTTTTGCATCTTGAAAAACTTAACGCCAACTTCTTTTCAAAGACACCAAAAAAATCGCGATTAAAATCGTTTTTGAGCTGTGGATAAATGCTCGGTTAAAAACATTTTACAATTTTACGACTAAGCCTATAATTTTAAACCTGAACTTTTACGTCTATGTGTCATTTTATAAGGTGTATATACAAACCAGTTATATTATTCCTGATTTGTAACATATATGATGCAGAGTTGATTCATGCCAAATTTCAGCTCTCTTTGTTTAATATCAAACCAGCCGGAGCTGGAAAACCTAGAGAAAATGTTCGAAAATTAAAATTTCTAGAGCACCCTAAGGGTAAAGGAGACGAGATAGGGCAAAAAGTCATAGGACCAAAGTTGAAGATCTTGCAAAATCCCTGTCACATGGTGCAGTCCGATTTTCGATAGGACCTCTAATTTAGCCGCTACAGCCCTAAAACAAAATTCAAGTTTTCAGCCCTTTTTTTAAATTTAAGTCACAAAATTTCGAATAAACTCATTACAAATCCTCAGCAAGATATATCATTGTCAATTCTGAATTACATGTTTTTTTCGGTGAGGTATCTTTAATATTTTAAATTATATTTTTGTGGGTATCACTCACCTAATTGGTTGAAGAGTACACAAGACCTAGCTGTGTATTCTTCAACCCATTAGGTGAGTGATGCCCACAAAAATATATCTGAAAGTATATTTTGTAATGTTAGTATTGTAATGTTTGGGAGGGTATTTAGTGGGGGGGGGGGGGGTAGTTAGAGGGTTAGTTTAGGGGCCATTTTAGCGGAGGGGTGGGGTTAATTTTTTGTTGTGAGAGAGGGTTGGTGGGGTCAGAGGTTGAGGGGATAAGGCGAAAGAATTTGTTTGAAAACAACATTGCCTTGTTTGCTTAGGTTGATTGTTATTTGGTCAGATTTAGGGGTTGATAGATTGTAAAAATTAAAAATGACTTTTGGATGAACATGGAGGGTGACACTGACACTGACGAATCCCTTGTCATAAATTGAGTCCTTCAGTAATGAATAAATTGGCAAATAAAAACACGAGTCAAATCGTAAATCTAAAGAAAGTTCAACTTAAGACGACTTTTTTGTGTAGAAATGGGGTAAAAATTGCAAACTACCAATAATAAACCGGAAAAGTCAAACTGAATATCTCTGTGTCAATAATTCGACATCCCTGGCTAAAAATAAATTTGAAAAAATAAAAACTACGAGGAAAATTTAAATTCAACGAAAATTTAACTTTTGGGGACTATTTTAGGGGTTGGAACGGGGTGAATTCTGCGAATGTCGCCTGATAACCCTAAATGATCAAACTTACTATCTCACTGTGAAATTTGAGGTCTATAAGCTAAAAAAATATTTAAAAATCATCAAAACCCAAAATATACTGACAAATCTATAAGAATTTTAAATTTAGAGGTCATTTTGGGAGTGAAGGAGGTGAGATAAGGCAAAATACATAATGACCAAAATTGTAGGAAATTTAATTTCAACTAAGGAAATAACCATTGTTTTTGAACAGAACCTTTATTTTAGCCGCCAAATGCAAAAAACGAAAAGTACTTTGATCGAAATTCAAGTTTTCCCCCATTTCACTCCCTTTGGGGGGTGGGGGGGGCTGAAATTGTTTGTTTTGAGAATTTTATATTTAGTATGACCATCCAATAAATATTCCTGCAAATTTATAGGGGTATAGGTAGTATATCAAGTCAACTGGTGCTGGAAAACCTAGGGAAGATCTATGAAAATTGAAAAATCTAGATCAATCTAAGGGTGAAGGAGACGAGGTAGGACAAAAAGTCATGGGGTTAAATTTGTAGATCATGAAAAATCCGTGGCACGTGGTGCAGTCCGTTTTTCAATAGGACCTCTGGTTTAGCCGCTTTAGCCCAAAAACGAAAAGTGCTTTTTTCGAACTTCAATTTTTCCCCCTTTTCTCCCCTTTGGGGGGGTTGGGGGTTGAAGTGTTTTGTTTTGAGACTTTTCCCTGGGGATTGACCACTCAAGGAATATTTGTGCCAAATTTCTAGTTTCTAGCTCATCGGGAAGTTGAATAGAATTCGTATACCTTAGTCAGTCAGTCAGTCAGTGAATGAGTTACACAAGCGGCTGTATAGTTATTTAGATAGACATATCCAGTGACGAGTATTTTTGCCTTTTTTGTTATTAGAGAAATAGGCTCAATGTATACTGCTGAAGGATTAGTATACATTAAAAGGCTGCATAGTGGATGCAGGGCATCTGTAAACAAAAAGGAGTCGACCGTTGGAAAGAGAAAGCCAAATCGATCAAACAGGTTATGCAGCTTCAACTTTCGATTCCATAAACTGCTGAATCCCCAGCCATGTCAACGATCTTGTCTGAATTGTATTTTTGATCGAGATTAGTAAAAAATATCAAATACCATACGGAAAATAAGTTAACTTTCCTTTGTCTACTTTAATTTACCTATCATGGATTACCTACAGAATTTATAGTTTACTGGACAATTTAATGGTGAATAAGTGCGTGCAGACGGAGGATTTCGGTGAGAGTGTTATCTACAGTTTCAAGATCTGCTTTGATGATAAGTCTCTTCCAAGGTTTATAATAGGTGTTTGAGAAGGGTATGAAACACTACAAGCTTTTATCACTCAAGCTTGTATCACTTGGTTATTCCTTTAACCACACTGCACACAAAACAATTAAAGTTCTAAATTCATATATCCATCAATTTTGATCGAGGTTCCTGTCATTGTTGTATATTGTCATCATAGTTTTATATTTAATTTGGTCATAATTCATCCAGAAATTAAAGAGAGAAACAGTAATAAAAAAATCCTAAAATCTATAATATCACACCATTCATTAAAACATGGTTTACGTATAGGCTTTTCTTCAGTCAACATGCATGCAGTTCTACTCAAGTGTACTCTGGCGGATGTCGATGGCCGCTGGGAGAAAAGCCGACTTTTCACCGTCACAATAGAAATGCAACAATCAATAATGAAATAACCTTGATTATGGAACGAAGGTGATCGGCGGACGGAGCGACCGCAAGCAGTAAAAAATAACATTCTATTTTATAACGCTGTAGAAACGTAAAAAAACAGAGTTAATAATTTTCAGTAAACTTTGAGTTAATGATCAGTCAATTGCGTATATACCGCAAGTTTCAAATAATTTTTAGCTCTCCTGGCGGCCATCCGACCTCTGTCTGAATCATTGATGTATAAACAAACTTTATACATTAATGGTCAGAATGTAGGTTTTCCTACGTTATATTTCGGAACACACACTTCCATCATCATGGGATAATATCGCGATAAAAACTCTCAACAAGCATTAAGCCGTTAAATAGTTTAAAAAATCATTAAATTAATCAAAACATTTATACAATCATTCACATTTTTGATGAAACTATGAATCCGAAACAAATGTGGAATAAATCGACATACCTACAAAACCTACATGAATAGTACATAGAACTGCAGACGAAGGTACGTAAACTACAGGTGACAATCTTACTTCTATGTATGTGAAACAGGGAAGATGACAAGGTCTGCCAACGACAAACTTCCCCAAAAGTGCAAATTCCACCACCTGTTCCACGCCTGTTCTCTAGCCTTTTTTATAACTAACTAGTCCAAGTAGACACGCACTGCTCAGCAGATAAGTTTTTGTTTGGTCTGTTGATGAAACTAACTTTATTATAATCATCTGCTCCTTGAAATTACTATTCCCATGTTAAATCTGATGGACAAATGCAAAACTTTAATTACGTCTAAGCTGTTCCCTTTGGTCCAACCTTCATAAATTTTATTTCCTGCAAAACTTCCCAACGACACATAAATGATGAAAATCGGCTCAGAACTGTAGGGAGTGTATTTATCACAAAGTAACGCCTAGCGTATTAAATATGTAAATAAATAACATGGACAGAAGGATTAGTCCTTTTCGTAATTCGACGAGCAATTTTGAATTTGAGCACACGTACCTCAACCTCATGTATTGAGCCGGCACCCCCTAATATTATAATCTAAATCCGACCTAATCTAAATTACTGAATTTACTAAATTATTGAATAGGATCGAATATTTTGTGTTCAATTGTTTCATGAAAAGTTACATTGGTTACAAAGATAAATGATCTGCATTATGATAGGACAAGGATTTTTTAACTATAAATCGTGCGTAGCTTGGTGTAGATTTTTAAAACCTTTGTATACTTGCAACCAAACCAAAACATTATATTATATACAGACTACACTATGCATGCATTCGCACAGGCACATTAACATACAATTTTTGATATGTCGTCAAACTATTATCAGAATGGCATCAAGTTAAATTAAAGTCTTACACAAATGTTGTTTACTATTTTGAAAGATTAGCGATTTTTTCTATAAGATTAATCTTCCCGATACAAAAATATGAATAAACATGAAACTATGTAAACAAGTTATACAACTTTTATTATTGTACAGTTGATGACATCATTGTTGTTTCGAACAGTTTTATAAATATGTAACCATTTTACCTAAATTACATAATCAATATTTTATTTTATTCATTATCTTCCATTGTTGCTAACCCAATTATGGTAGGATGTAGTGTGGGTGGTCCGATGGTCCGAAATATTCCCAGCTTACTCTATTTATAACGGCAAAATAAAAAATGTCATAAACACAAATTACTTATTTCGCCTATCAATGTGTTTTTATTTTTTTAGTTATAACATCAAGTCATATAATGTTATACATAACAATAAATCAAATATTTTTATCTTAGCCAGTGATGTAGTGACGAAATTTTCAGTGGGGGAACGCGATATATTAAATTATTTGCCAGATTATAAGGAAAATTGAAAATTGTACTTACATTATGATTTTCTGTAAAAAGTTATGGTTTTACGTACTATGGAAATCGTTCTCCCTTTTCCCCTTCAACTACACAACTAAACTTAACACTTAAGATTCACTTATATGATTCTTCATCTTGAAAAGTTGAACTTTAATGGTTTATAGCGTCCTTCACATATTTTAATTTCAAGGGATGGTTACAAAAAGTATAAAAATTCAATTGAATAAAAATCAATTTTTAAAATCGCATTTCTTGCCAATTTTCAATAAGTCGTGTTTTCAAGATACAGAAAAATTTTCCATTGAAAAAATGTTTATCAATCGCACGCATCAACGGATTTTTCAGCTTCGGGATTCACATTAATTTAATTCGGAATAAAATTATGTTTTCACTGTGGATTACTTTTATTTGACCTCACTCACCAAAACTCAAAAGGCTCTAAAAATCATAGCCTTATGATTAACACTGACGCCGCCGTTGACTTCACAGGTTGAATTCACAGTCAACGACGCCGCTAGTATGTAATTAATGAGGTGAAAATAAAACAATTCAGCACTGTAATTAAACCATTTGTTACATCGAAATGTGCTACTATTCCCAATAATACTTGACGTAATGTAAATTTTATTTCGAAAACAAAATCTTTAGAGTTTTATTCGAATAGGCCTACATAATTGTACAAGTAAAAAGTTACAAAACTTTGAAAATGAAGTAATATAGCTTGATATCTTTTCTTAAGACGTCTTAGTAAACTTAGTAGTCATACAGATTAAATATTACTTTCTTGGGATCCCTTTTATTAAAATAGACCATGTTTTAATTAACAAAAAGAAACTCTTCATTGATTACCTAACTTAATAAGTTTTCGGTTTCGCTCGTTAAAATTGTGTTTATCAAACGTCCATCACATCAATGAAGTGTAACTGTAACATTACATAAACTCAAAAATGTACGGATGCCTATTAATATACCATTGACCATAGCTTGCTTGTGCAACTGAGACGTCTATTGCGAACGTATATAGAGATCTGCATCATCACCAGACAACCACCGGGAACTGATAAGAGGTCACCCTCCGAGGCTAGAGAGATAAGAGGGTCACCGATTGTAGCTCCGGATCCAGTTATTACCGGTTTACAATGCTTAGGGTCAGTGGAGTCACCATACACGCGCTCGGCGATAGTTTTATTGGTCCCGTTTTCCTCTCGTGTGCTTATGTAATAATGTGAACGCAAATCCCCTTTTAGTCCTGCAGGAATTTTAGAGTAAAAAAAGTGAATAAATTAAACTTACGATTTAATAAATCGGAAACTTCGCTAAGAAATAAACAAAAAGCTTCGCTATTTAAAATGACAAAAGTACACGGAAACCCATTCTCTGTTCTATCCGCCTTCCTGAAAAAAATCCAGCCTGTGTTTGACAACATTTTTCTCAATTAATACGAATACTATACGAGATACGTAAAAGGTATAAACGATGTTTTTGTAATAAACGACGTATTTTACTGTATTATAAAAGTAAAGTAAACATGTATAACTTATTTTAAAATAGCTCCTGATATTAATTTTCTAAACTGTTTACTGTTTAATTGTGATAACCCTGCTGTAAATAATACAAAATATTTTTTAACGCACGCTCTCATGGGAAGCTTTTTGATATTAGAGGAGAACTAATGCCGGAAATTCCAGTACATAATAACATATTCCAATCATAAAAATAATTAGTTCACTATAAATTAAGACGTATGGGTAACTCAGTAACCAATGGACATAGAACTACTACTACTGCAGTGGCCATAGGTACCCCAAGTGGTACTTGGTCTCACCAACACATTGCCTCCAGCCTTCTCTGTCCTGCTCCTGCTCTTCGTTCCTACCCAGCTTCCTCAAATCCCGTCGCACCTGGTCCCTCCATCTCAGTTTAGGCCTGCCGTCTTCCTTCTGGGTTGTTCTTTCAAACACTGTTTGTACTAGTGTTATTTTCTCTTCTTAGGGCATGACCCGCCCACCTAATACACCTAATGGACATAAAGCAATGATTAAAAATACTAAATTATTTGTTTTTTCGAGCTGAGTTCAATGGTGCTAACCAAAATTAGATTTTTTTATTTTTCTATGTGAAAACCCCCAAAAAACCCATTTTTGGGGGGTCTATCCCCCTTTACCCCCCTTCCAGTGGTCCGATTGGGCTAGTTTTCGAACTTGTCCGAATAATTAATACTTTACACGTTTGTGCCAAATTTCATTCCGATTGGACCAATTTTGCGAGAGCGCTATCGTGCTTACAGACACACACACACACACACATATATATATCGAGGGGTTCCTGGTAAAACCACCCAAGTTCACTTTTTCTGAAATTGAGGTTATGTTACCTTGTTAGACTGCCAAATCTGAGTTCTACAAGAGGTGATACCACCCAAATCATTATTTACACCAGAAAAGATATGAGGAAACAAAAATGGACTTACAAAAAGTTGGAGGCGCATAAGGAATATTTTAACTCTACAAACCATTTTAGCTGACTGATATAATAACCTATCATTTCAAATTTTACATTTAGTTCCTGTGACTTAAATCAGACCATTATTCTTTTAAGTTTGAAGAAGCTGCTTTATTTGTAAAAAAATCCTTATTTTGTCTTATCCACTAGGCCTACAGTCGTCATTGAACATAAATTTAGTAGTATTGATCTTGCACAAATAGGTTGTTTCACTAACCTTCAACGCCGAGTTCCAACGAAATTTCTTTCCAACATTTATCTACTATATCTCTGTTTGAATATGCTATGAGTATTCAATCCCAGATTGGTGGGTTTCTTACAATATGAGAGATTAAAGCTGGTAAATCCATTAAAATGCTGAAATTAGGTTTCAAAATTAAATGTTGCTATTTATTTAAAATGGCGGCAGGAGCAATCGGAAACTGGAATCCGCAACCGGAATGAATAATACATTCCGGTGAGCAGGCACCTGCGTGCAAGCTCTGCTTCCGGCGGCCACTACGGCCACTTCCGTTACAATGCAAGTGTCATTCCTGTCGCAGAAAATCTGAATCTGTCGGAATCGGAACCGGCGTGCACTCAGGACGTACCGTAATAGGCTATGCTTTATTGAATAAAGTTGGAAATTTAAACAAAAGATCATCCATTACATTAACATGGGGCATTTTCAAAGCTTCAGCTCCACGAAAAACCTCTAAAAACCTCGAATTAAAAAAATCCGTTCTTGGTGAATGTCAACACTCTGTAAGGAATGTCCATGCAAATTTTCAAGGTTCTAGGTTAAGTAGTTTTGGCTGTATACAGGATAGGTCAGTGGTATTTGACAAAAATACAGTAGAAAAGATAATATAAATATAACTTACAATCAGGGATTTGTATAATTTATAAATTTTTACATAAATAGGTCAAAGAATCATATCATTTCAGCACATTCTATTTGTGACTGAAAAACCACTGTTCTTTTCTTTTGCCATCTTACCGGGATTTAGTCTCAGCCACAAAAGGCAGTATGCTCTTCACGTTTAAAACTGCGTAACTCCCGCTACCGAAATATAGATGGTGCCACTTAACTAATTAATGGTGGATTTTATCTAAACTAAATGTAACGTTTATATAGTACATAATCGATGAGTGAACGAAGTGAACGAGTCTATGTATCAGCGGAGTTGAAGATTCGTTGTCCGTCACTGTGTGAGTGTGTGAGTGTGTGAGTGTGTACGTAACGCGGTAACTAAAAAACCGCTACACTAATCAATTCCAAATTTCGCACAAACGTTAAGTATCTCACAGGGAATATGCCATTAAATTATGAAGCATATCGGCTTAGTATTTTTTGAGTAATTTAATATTTTAACTTGCAAAAAATCATCATAAGTTTAACATTGGGCAATAATTTACTTTAATAAACTACGGGATACAAATAAAGATTGTTTCAAAATAAAAGGAAAATAACAGTGGAATTTAGAAAAAAAGTATTTCACGAAACACTTAAATGACATGCTACATGCCTATCAATTGTTAGTTTTTTAAGTCTACGTTAAAATGTTTATTATTGAAAAAAACAATGCCTAGAAATATAAAAAATTCAGATAAATCATTTCTGTTTTGTTGCCTCAGTCGAAATAGTTTATATGAATGACGCTAGATGGAACCAACAGGAACACATTGTCATGTTCCTTTTACTAACAGCTGATTCCATATATTTAAGAGAAAATATTTATTGATTGTTTCTTTTAGGTACAATTAATAAAACGTTAAAAAACAATGAGTAAAGATACTATTGCATGTATAAAAGTACATTGATGAAACAAATGTGAATTTTATCCCAACAATCGCAATTTTTGTATAAAATTGCGATAAAAAATATATTTTTATAGCGCAATTCGTATTAATAACAAACTTTTGTGCCAAGAAGGATGCATGCGATCAGTTATATTAAGACAAATTAAATACGTATGAAATTGAATTGAGAATGTAGGATGTTGTAGTTGTAGATGTGTAGATTAATGATTTGTTTCCTACATAATTTTACTATACATAATCAAGCATGAAATTCACAAAAATAATAATTAATTTTGCATATAGAGTAGTATAATTAGTTTTATAATAATAAAGTCAGGATAGCCAGATTCAAAAATAAGAGGATTAGGTCGCGGATCCATGGACGGCTCATCATTGGCGCCGTCCTCGTGACCAGTTATTCCGCACCACACAAGCGGATCAAGAACCCGAGCAAGAGCTCTGGGAGCTTCCGTAGACCAAGGCAAAGAATAAGCAAGCTTCTGAAACTGAAAAAGGGGGTCCAAAAGGCGAGGATCCAAAAGGATAAAAACCCGGATCTCTGCGCCACTAAAATTGTATATACGAGACTGATTACGAATGGGGTTGTTATCCTTGCTGGACGGAAAATATGCCCCTGGCAGATCCAGGTTTACTGTGGATTTATCCAGTGTCAATGACTACTTTATTGTCCCCCGCCTCCTGGGTGATGAATATGTCCGTGACTACGCTCAAGGGGTTAGATGGTCCGCTTACTTCTTTCTTTAAGTACCCTAAACAGTAACCTGTAGTGATTTTAGAAACTAAACAAATGTAAATGGTATTTTTCCAATGTAAAATTGTCGCATAATTAAAAAAAATGCTGGTTTACACGGGAGAAAAAAAGCATTCAAATCATCATGGCTTTAAGCCCCCCCCCATGTTCTTTTGCAAACAACCGCTTTGGCGGGAGGGCGTGGGGGGCGAAGCCTCCCCATGTCCTTTTGCAAACAACTGCTTTGGCGAGAGGGCGTGGGGGGCAAAGCCCCCCATGTCCTTTTGCAAACAACCGATTTGGCGGGAGGGCGTGGGGGGCAAAGCCCCCACACTTTCTTTTTACAAACAACTGCTTTGGCGGGTAATTAGTCGCTGATAGGTTTGTAGAGCTAAGTTTGTTTAAATACTATTATTAAAAAAGCATGTAAACCATCATGGCTTTATAATCATGGGCAGTCTAAAGGGGGGGTGTGGGGGGGCGAAGCCCCCCCATGTCCTTTTTAAAACAACTGCTTTGGCTTGTAATTAGTTGCTGATAGTTTTGTAGAGCTAGGTTCATTTAATACTAATAGAAAAAACATTTAAACCATCATGGCTTTATAATTATAGGTAGAGGGTAGGGGGGATTTTGGGGGGCGAAGCCCCCCCATGACTCTTAGCAAACAACTGCTTTGGCGTTTAACTGTTTTAAGTCGCTCATAATCTTGTAGAGCTAGATTTACACAGTAAAAAAAGCTTTCAAACTAATAAGGCTTCTTAGTCATGGTCAGTGTAATGGCGAAGATGTGGGGGGAACAAAGGCCCCCCATGTCCTTTTGCCAACAACTGCTTTGGCGGGAGGGCGAAGCTCCTCCATGTCCTTCTACAAACCACTGCTCTCTTGTCTAATTATTCGCTGATATTTTTTTAGAGGTTAGTTGATTTAATACTATTAGAGGAGATTATTTAAACCATCATGGCCAGTTTAAAGCCATTTGCAAATAACTGCTTCGACGTGTAACTGTTATTAGTCGCTCATAATCTTGTAGAGCTATAGATTTGCACAGTAGGAAAAAAGCATTCAAACTATCATGGCTTCTTAATCATGGGCAGTGTAAAGGGGAAGGTGTGGGGGGCAAAGCCCCCCATGTCCTTTTGCAAACAACCGATTTGGCGGGAGGGCGTGGGGGGCAAAGCCCCCACACTTTCTTTTTACAAACAACTGCTTTGGCGTGTAATTAATCGCTGATAGGTTTTGTAGAGCTAGGTTTATTTAAATACTATTATTAAAAAAGCATGTAAACCATCAGGGCTTTATAGTCATGGGCAGTCTAAAGGGGGGGTGTGGGGGGGCAAGCCCCCCATGTCCTTTTTAAAACAACTGCTTTGGCGTGTAATTAGTTGCTGATAGATTTGTAGAGCTAGGGTCATTTAATACTAATAAAAAAACATTTAAACTATCATGGCTTTATAAACATGGGCAGTGTAATGAGGGGGGTGTGTGGGGGCGAAGCCCCCCCATGTCCTTTTGCAAACAACCGCTTTGGCGTGTGGGCGTAGGGGGCGAAGCATGTTCTTCTTACAAACAACTGATTTGGCGTGTAATTAGTCGCTGATAGTTTTGTAGAGCTAGGTTCATTTAATACAAGTAGAAAAAACAGTTAAACCATAATGGCTTTATAATCATGGGCAGTTAAAGGGGGGGGTGGGGGGGCAAGCCCCCCCCACGTCCATTTGCAAAGAACTGCAATGGCGTGTAACTGTCATTAGTTGCTCATAATTTTGTAGAACTAGTTTTACACAGTAGAAAAAAAACATTCAAACTATCATGGATTCTTAATCACGGGCAGAGTAAGGGGGTCGCCCCCCATGTCCATTTTCAAATAACTGCTTTGGCGTGTAACTGTTATTAGTCGCTCATAATGTTATTAGAGCTATAGATTTACTCAGTACGAAAAAAGCATTTAACTATCATGCCTTCTTAATCATGGGCAGTGTAAAGGGGAAGGTGTGGGGGGCGAAGCCCCTCCAATTCCTCTTGCAAACACCACTTTGGTGGGAGGGTGTGGGGGGTGAAGCTATGTTTATTTAATACTATTTAAAAAAAGGATTGAAACCTTCATGACTTTATAATTATGGGCAGTGTAAAGGAGAGTTGTGGGGGGCGAAGCCTCCCATGTCACTTTGTAAACAACTGCTGTGGCGTGTAACTCTTATTATTCGCTCATAATCTTGTAGAGCTAGATTTACACAGTAAAAAAAGCATTCAAACTATCATGGATTCTTAATTTTGGGAAGTGTAAAGGCGAAGTTGTGGTGGGGCGAATCCCCCCCACGTCCTATTGCAAACATCTGCTTTGCGGGATGGCGTGGGGGACGAAGCCCCTCATGTCCTTTTACATCCAACTGCTTTGCGGGAGGACGTGAGGAGCTAAGCCCCCATGTCCTTTTACAAACAACTGCTCTGCCGTGTAATTGGTCGCTTGTAGAGCCATCGATAGTTTTGTAGAGCTAAGTCTACTTAATACTATGAGATAAAAAGCATGTAAACCATCATGGCAGCTCAAAGGGGGGGGGGGGGGTGGGGGGCGAAGCCCCCCATGTCCTTTTGCAAACAACCGCAAAATGAAGCCCCCCATTATCTTTTTACAAACAACTGCTTTGGCGTGTAATTAGTCGCTGATAGGTTTGTAGAGCTAGGTTTATTTAAATACTATTATTAAAAAAGCATGTAAACCATCATGGTTTTATAATCATGGGCCGTCTAAAGGGGGGGGGTGTGGGGGGGCGAAGTCCCCCCATGTCCTTTTTAAAACAACTGCTTTGGCATGTAATTAGTTGCTTGTAGTTTTGTAGAGCTAGGTTCATTTAATACTAATAGAAAAAAAACATTTAAACCATCATGGCTTTATAATCATGGGCAGTGTAATGAGGGGGTTGTGGGGGGAGCGAAGCCCCCCCGTGTCCTTTTGCAAACAACCGCTTTGGCTTGAGGGCGTGGGGGGCGAAGCCCCCTCATGTTCTTCTTACAGACAACTGCTTTGGCGTGTAATTAGTCGCTGATAGTTTCGTAGGTTTATTTAGCTAGGTTTATTTAATACCATTAGTAGAAAAGCATGTTAACCATCATGGCTTTATAATCATGGCCAGTTAAAAGGGGGGGGCGAAGACCCCCCATGTCCTTTTTAAAACAACTGTTTTGGCGTTTTAAATAGTTGCTGATAGTTTTGTTGAGTTAAAACGGGTCGCCGGAATTGTATCCCCCGGATTTGTACCCCCCAGAAAAAACACTACGTCATTTTGACGTCACAGGACGGGGGGTACAATTCCGGCCGCGAACTTTTAGGACGGATAAATTATTATGTATTTTAATCAACTGACATTTCACGGTTGGCTTAACAGCTGCATACTTGATATAAATCCAATTAAACTTCTTAAGTCCGACCCCGGAATTGTCTCCCCCGGATTTGTACCCCCGTGGTCAAATTCTTAAGTCCTACCCCGGATTTGTACCCCCCGGATTTTTGCCCCCCGGATTTGTTCCCCCCGTCGCCAAATCTTCAAGCCCTACCCTGGATTTGTACCCCCCCGTGGCCTCATACTTAAGTCTTATACCCCGGATTTGTACCCCCTGTGCTCAAATCCAGTTTGACCGACCATGGAAATATACCGGATCAATATTCGTTCTTGTTATTGACTTTTTTAATTAAATTCTCGTAAATCAACGGCTGTTCGATAAATTATTGCCTAATATTATTCTACGAATATGTCTTATTATTATTATATTTTGTAGTCTTATTCATCATTAAGTAAGCTAGAAAATCTGTCAATAATACACGATGAAAGTATTGGATAAAATATTGTTTTGAATATCTAAATTCATAAAAAAATTTGTTAGTTTGATTATATATGTTTCACGTTTATGGTCTCGTATTCCGTTGGACTGTTTGCCATGAAACTAGGTATAAATATGTAAAATGTCACGGAGGAGCTTTTTTAGCCATTCATTTCGTCCTATCTCAATCGGGGGTACAAATCCGGGGTAGTACTTGAAGATTTGGAGACGGGGGGTACAAATCCGGGTTAGTACTTGAAGATTTGGCGACGGGGGGTACAAATCCGAGGGTACAATTCCGGGGTCTGACTTAAGATTCTGACCATGGGGGGTACAAATCCGGGGGGTACATTTCCGGGGTCAGACTCAAGGGAAATAATTTAATTGCAAACCATTTAGGTGTTGATGATTTAATAATGTATTGGGGGGTACATTTCCAGTCGAGGGCTGTTTCTCGAGCGATTTAGGCCCCGCCTCCTGTGACGTCAAAATGACGTAGCGTTTTTTGTGGGGGGTACAAATCCGCTACCCCGGTTCATTTAATACTAGTAGAAAAAAACATTTAAACCACCATGGCTTTATAATCATGGGGAGTGCAAAAGGGGGGGTGTGGGGGGGCGAAGCCCCCCCATGTCTCTTTGCAAACAACTGCTTAGGCATGTAACTGTTATTAGTTTCTTATAATCTTGTAGAGAGTTAAAAAAGCATTCAAACTATCATGGCTTCTTAATCATGAGCAGTGTAAAGGGGAAAGCCATGGGGTTTAAACTATCATGGCTTCTTAATCATGGGCAGTGTAAAGGGGAAGGTGTGGGGGGCGATGCCCCTCCAATTCCTCTTGTAAACACCACTTTGGTGGGAGGGCGTGGGGGGCGAAGCTATGTTTATTTAATACTATTAGAAAAAAGCATTTAAACCTTCATGGCTTTATAATTATGGGCAGTGTAAGGAGGGGGATGTGGGGGGCCATGTCCTTTTGCAAAAAAACGCAAAATAAAGCCCCCCATTTTCTTTTTTCAAACAACTTTTTTGGCGTGTAATTAGTCGCGGATAGGTTTGTAGAGCTAGGTTTATTTAAATACTATTATAAAAAAGCATGTAAACCATCATGGCTTTATAATCATTGGCAGTCTAAAGAGGGAGGTGTGGGGGGGCGAAGCCCTATGAATGCTAGGAGTACGCTTATTCTGCGCGTAATGGGATGAGTGAACTCAGATATTACCAAAGCATTATTTTGTTAATTTACGAGCAACGTGTTTGTATTGTTTCAAAAGTTCAAAATAATTGACAATCAGGCTGGCCACACACTGTGGCGACAAAATGTTTTTTTTGTGTTTTGTTGTTGAACAGCTGACGAAATGTTCATCAAGCCATAATGGTTTAAATGTTTTTTCCTATTAGAATTGAGCAAACTCTACAAAACTATAAGCGACGAATAAATTATGTTTGCCAAAGGACATGAGAGGGCTTCGCCCCCCCCCCGGCCAGACACCACCCCTTTTACTCCGCCCGTGATTAAAAAGCTATGACGGTTTGAATGCTTTTTTTACTGTGTAAACCTAGCTCTACAAAATTATGAGCCACTAATAAAATATGTTTGCCGAAGAAAATGGGGGGCCTGGCCTCCCGCACCCCCCATTTACGACACCCATGATTAACGTGCCATAATGATTTGAGTTTTTTTTTATTAGTATTGAGTGAACCTTGCTCTACAAGGCTATGAGCGTCTAAAAACAGTTACACGCCAAAGCATTTGTATGCAACCCTCCAGATATACTCTGCCCCTTTATTAACATGCCAAGATGGTATGAATACTTTTTTTATTAGTATTGAGTAAACCTAGCTCTAAATAACTATGAGAGACTAAAAACAGTTACACGCTAAAGCAGTTGTTTCAAAAAGGCTATGGGGGGGCTTCGCCAACCCACACACCCCCTTTGAACTGCCATGATGGTTTACATGCTTTTTCTCTTATAGTATTAAATAAACCTAGCAACGCTAAACTATCAGCGACTAATTACAAGCCAAAGCAGTTGTTTGCAAAAAGAACATGGGGGGCTTCGCCCCCCACAACCTCCCGCCAAAGCAGTTGTTTGCAAAAGGACATGGGGGGGCTTCGCCCCCCCCCCCACATCCAGCTCTTTACACTGGCCATTATTATAAAGCCATGATGGCTTAAATGCTTTTTTTCTAATAGTATTAAATAGACTTAGCTCTACAAAACTGTCGATGGCTCTACAAGTGACTATTTACACGGCAGAGCAGTTGTTTGTAAAAGGACATGGGGGGGCTTCGCTCCCCACGTCCTCCCGCAAAGCAGTTGGATGTAAAAGGACATGAGGGGCTTCGTCCCCCACGCCCTCCCGCAAAGCAGATGTTTGCAAAAGAACATAGGGAGGCTTCGCCCCCCAACAACTTCACATTTACACTGCCCAACATTAAGAATCCATGATAGTTTGAATGCTTTTTTTACTGTGTAAATCTAGGTCTACAAGATTATGAGCGACTAATAAGAGTTACACGCCAAAGCAGTTGTTTACAAAGGGACATGGGGGGCTTCGTCCCCCCACAACTCTCCTTTACACTGCCCATTATAAAGCCATGACGGTTTAAATGTTTCTTTTTCTATTAGTATTAAATGAACCTAGCTCTACAAAACTATCAGCAACTAATTACACGCCAAAGCAGTTGTTTTAAAAAAGGACATGGGGGGCTTCGCCCCCCACACCTCCCCCTTTCAACTGACCATAATTATTAAGCCAAGATGGTTAACAGCTTTTCTACTAATAGTATTAAATAAACCTAGCTCTACAAAACTATCAGCGAATAATTACGCGCCAAAGCAGTTGTTTGTATAAAGAACATGAAGGGGCTTCGCCCCCCTCGCCCTCTAGCCAAAGCTGTTGTTTGTAAAAGGACAGGGGGGGCTTCGCCCCCACAAATTCCACCCCCCCACGTCCTCCTACCAAAGCAGGTGTTTGCAAAAGGACTTGGGGGGGCTTCGTCCCCCACGCCCCCCCCTTTGCACTGCCCATGATTATAAAGCCATGATGGTTTAAATGTTTTTTTCTATTAATATTAAATGAACCTAGCTCTACAAAACTATCAACAACTAATAACACGCCAAAGCAGTTGTTTTAAAAAGGACATGGGGGGGCTTCGCCCCCCCCACACCCCCTCCTTTAGACTGCCCATGATTATAAAGCCATGATGGTTTACATGCTTTTTTAATAATAGTATTTAATTAAACCTAGCTCTACAAACCTATCAGCGACTTATTACACGCCAAAGCAGTTGTTTGTAAAAAGAAAGTGGGGGGCTTCGCCCCTTGCGTCCTCTCCCCAAAGCGGTTGTTTGCAAGCCCCCAAATCCCCCTCTTTACACTGCCCATAATTATAAAGCCATGATGGTTTAAAAGCTTTTTTTCTAATAGTACAAAATTTTTAATGAAGAAAAAGAAAATGAAGCTTGCATAGATAAATTAGGATTAAGTAGAGAAGTATATGATTCAAAACGTTTCTCTTCAAAAAAATTAAGAAATATCTTACAGCAAGAAGAGTATGAAAAATGGTGCTCTCTTCCCCGTAAGGGTAGAGGCGTCATTTTATTCCAAGAGAGCGATTAGGAAAATATCCATTTTCACAGAAAATGTGGACTGTCAAACTCTGAATACAAAGACGCATTGAAAATCATTGGTGATGTGGCACCTCTGAGATCAGTCCCCGGCAGATCCAAGGATGGAACCCGGTGCAGGCATTGTCCTGACGCCGAGACTTATCAATTTGAATCTATTGAACACGTCCTTGTATCTTGCCCCCATGGGGAACTATTACGAAATAAACGCCACCACACAATAAGATCAATCATAGCAAATGAATTGAAGAAAAAGCAGAACTTTGAAGTCTTCGAAGAAGTGACATGTGTGGAAAACAATGGATCCATCAGAAGGTGTGATATCATTGCCATTGACAAGAAGAAAAAACATGGATATTAATATTGATCCAACTGTCCGATTTGAAAAAGCACATAATCAACCACTTCTAGTACATAACGAAAAGAAAGATATATATAGTGGAACAAGAGATGACATTAAACAAAAATACAGACTTTCTATTGTAGAAGTCATTGGATTGATGGTTGGAGCAAGAGGAACTGTTCCAGATTTTTTCAAAAAATTCTGGAATCAGTTCCACCTCCCAAAAGAATCTTTAAAAATTATCTCGACAACAGCCATCAGATATTCAATTAACATTTTAAAGAACCATTTATATAGTAAATACCAATGATTAATTATCCAACCATTTTTTATAATATTTCAAACCTTTGTTATTCTGCAACCTTTGTTATTCAGCAACTTGTAAATTATAAGAAGGGGTTAATTTATTATTTACTTAATAAATTATCTTTATATATGTATATAAACATAGCTTCGCCCCCCGTGCCTTCCCGCAAAGCGGTGTTTGCAAAAAAACTTGGGGGGGCTTCGCCCCCCCACACCTCCCTCTTTAGACTGCCAATGATTATAAAGCCATGATGGTTTACATGCTTTTTTATAATAGTATTTAAATAAACCTAGCTCTACAAACCTATCCGCGACTAATTACACGCCAAAAAAGTTGTTTGAAAAAAGAAAATGGGGGGCTTTATTTTGCGTTTTTTTGCAAAAGGACATGGCCCCCCACATCCCCCTCCTTACACTGCCCATAATTATAAAGCCATGAAGGTTTAAATGCTTTTTTCTAATAGTATTAAATAAACATAGCTTCGCCCCCCACGCCCTCCCACCAAAGTGGTGTTTACAAGAGGAATTGGAGGGGCATCGCCCCCCACACCTTCCCCTTTACACTGCCCATGATTAAGAAGCCATGATAGTTTAAACCCCATGGCTTTCCCCTTTACACTGCTCATGATTAAGAAGCCATGATAGTTTGAATGCTTTTTTAACTCTCTACAAGATTATAAGAAACTAATAACAGTTACATGCCTAAGCAGTTGTTTGCAAAGAGACATGGGGGGGCTTCGCCCCCCCACACCCCCCCTTTTGCACTCCCCATGATTATAAAGCCATGGTGGTTTAAATGTTTTTTTCTACTAGTATTAAATGAACCGGGGTAGCGGATTTGTACCCCCCACAAAAAACGCTACGTCATTTTGACGTCACAGGAGGCGGGGCCTAAATCGCTCGAGAAACAGCCCTCGACTGGAAATGTACCCCCCAATACATTATTAAATCATCAACACCTAAATGGTTTGCAATTAAATTATTTCCCTTGAGTCTGACCCCGGAAATGTACCCCCCGGATTTGTACCCCCCATGGTCAGAATCTTAAGTCAGACCCCGGAATTGTACCCTCGGATTTGTACCCCCCGTCGCCAAATCTTCAAGTACTAACCCGGATTTGTACCCCCCGTCTCCAAATCTTCAAGTACTACCCCGGATTTGTACCCCCGATTGAGATAGGACGAAATGAATGGCTAAAAAAGCTCCTCCGTGACATTTTACATATTTATACCTAGTTTCATGGCAAACAGTCCAACGGAATACGAGACCATAAACGTGAAACATATATAATCAAACTAACAAATTTTTTTATGAATTTAGATATTCAAAACAATATTTTATCCAATACTTTCATCGTGTATTATTGACAGATTTTCTAGCTTACTTAATGATGAATAAGACTACAAAATATAATAATAATAAGACATATTCGTAGAATAATATTAGGCAATAATTTATCGAACAGCCGTTGATTTACGAGAATTTAATTAAAAAAGTCAATAACAAGAACGAATATTGATCCGGTATATTTCCATGGTCGGTCAAACTGGATTTGAGCACAGGGGGTACAAATCCGGGGTATAAGACTTAAGTATGAGGCCACGGGGGGGTACAAATCCAGGGTAGGGCTTGAAGATTTGGCGACGGGGGGAACAAATCCGGGGGGCAAAAATCCGGGGGGTACAAATCCGGGGTAGGACTTAAGAATTTGACCACGGGGGTACAAATCCGGGGGAGACAATTCCGGGGTCGGACTTAAGAAGTTTAATTGGATTTATATCAAGTATGCAGCTGTTAAGCCAACCGTGAAATGTCAGTTGATTAAAATACATAATAATTTATCCGTCCTAAAAGTTCGCGGCCGGAATTGTACCCCCCGTCCTGTGACGTCAAAATGACGTAGTGTTTTTTCTGGGGGGTACAAATCCGGGGGATACAATTCCGGCGACCCGTTTTAACTCAACAAAACTATCAGCAACTATTTAAACGCCAAAACAGTTGTTTTAAAAAGGACATGGGGGGTCTTCGCCCCCCCTTTTAACTGGCCATGATTATAAAGCCATGATGGTTAACATGCTTTTCTACTAATGGTATTAAATAAACCTAGCTAAATAAACCTACGAAACTATCAGCGACTAATTACACGCCAAAGCAGTTGTCTGTAAGAAGAACATGAGGGGGCTTCGCCCCCCACGCCCTCAAGCCAAAGCGGTTGTTTGCAAAAGGACACGGGGGGGCTTCGCTCCCCCCACAACCCCCTCATTACACTGCCCATGATTATAAAGCCATGATGGTTTAAATGTTTTTTTTCTATTAGTATTAAATGAACCTAGCTCTACAAAACTACAAGCAACTAATTACATGCCAAAGCAGTTGTTTTAAAAAGGACATGGGGGGACTTCGCCCCCCCACACCCCCCCCTTTAGACGGCCCATGATTATAAAACCATGATGGTTTACATGCTTTTTTAATAATAGTATTTAAATAAACCTAGCTCTACAAACCTATCAGCGACTAATTACACGCCAAAGCAGTTGTTTGTAAAAAGATAATGGGGGGCTTCATTTTGCGGTTGTTTGCAAAAGGACATGGGGGGCTTCGCCCCCCACCCCCCCCCCCCCCTTTGAGCTGCCATGATGGTTTACATGCTTTTTATCTCATAGTATTAAGTAGACTTAGCTCTACAAAACTATCGATGGCTCTACAAGCGACCAATTACACGGCAGAGCAGTTGTTTGTAAAAGGACATGGGGGGGCTTAGCTCCTCACGTCCTCCCGCAAAGCAGTTGGATGTAAAAGGACATGAGGGGCTTCGTCCCCCACGCCATCCCGCAAAGCAGATGTTTGCAATAGGACGTGGGGGGGATTCGCCCCACCACAACTTCGCCTTTACACTTCCCAAAATTAAGAATCCATGATAGTTTGAATGCTTTTTTTACTGTGTAAATCTAGCTCTACAAGATTATGAGCGAATAATAAGAGTTACACGCCACAGCAGTTGTTTACAAAGTGACATGGGAGGCTTCGCCCCCCACAACTCTCCTTTACACTGCCCATAATTATAAAGTCATGAAGGTTTCAATCCTTTTTTTAAATAGTATTAAATAAACATAGCTTCACCCCCCACACCCTCCCACCAAAGTGGTGTTTGCAAGAGGAATTGGAGGGGCTTCGCCCCCCACACCTTCCCCTTTACACTGCCCATGATTAAGAAGGCATGATAGTTAAATGCTTTTTTCGTACTGAGTAAATCTATAGCTCTAATAACATTATGAGCGACTAATAACAGTTACACGCCAAAGCAGTTATTTGAAAATGGACATGGGGGGCGACCCCCTTACTCTGCCCGTGATTAAGAATCCATGATAGTTTGAATGTTTTTTTTCTACTGTGTAAAACTAGTTCTACAAAATTATGAGCAACTAATGACAGTTACACGCCATTGCAGTTCTTTGCAAATGGACGTGGGGGGGGCTTGCCCCCCCACCCCCCCCTTTAACTGCCCATGATTATAAAGCCATTATGGTTTAACTGTTTTTTCTACTTGTATTAAATGAACCTAGCTCTACAAAACTATCAGCGACTAATTACACGCCAAATCAGTTGTTTGTAAGAAGAACATGCTTCGCCCCCTACGCCCACACGCCAAAGCGGTTGTTTGCAAAAGGACATGGGGGGGCTTCGCCCCCACACACCCCCCTCATTACACTGCCCATGTTTATAAAGCCATGATAGTTTAAATGTTTTTTTATTAGTATTAAATGACCCTAGCTCTACAAATCTATCAGCAACTAATTACACGCCAAAGCAGTTGTTTTAAAAAGGACATGGGGGGCTTGCCCCCCCACACCCCCCCTTTAGACTGCCCATGACTATAAAGCCCTGATGGTTTACATGCTTTTTTAATAATAGTATTTAAATAAACCTAGCTCTACAAAACCTATCAGCGATTAATTACACGCCAAAGCAGTTGTTTGTAAAAAGAAAGTGTGGGGGCTTTGCCCCCCACGCCCTCCCGCCAAATCGGTTGTTTGCAAAAGGACATGGGGGGCTTTGCCCCCCACACCTTCCCCTTTACACTGCCCATGATTAAGAAGCCATGATAGTTTGAATGCTTTTTTCCTACTGTGCAAATCTATAGCTCTACAAGATTATGAGCGACTAATAACAGTTACACGTCGAAGCAGTTATTTGCAAATGGCTTTAAACTGGCCATGATGGTTTAAATAATCTCCTCTAATAGTATTAAATCAACTAACCTCTAAAAAAATATCAGCGAATAATTAGACAAGAGAGCAGTGGTTTGTAGAAGGACATGGAGGAGCTTCGCCCTCCCGCCAAAGCAGTTGTTGGCAAAAGGACATGGGGGGCCTTTGTTCCCCCCACATCTTCGCCATTACACTGACCATGACTAAGAAGCCTTATTAGTTTGAAAGCTTTTTTTACTGTGTAAATCTAGCTCTACAAGATTATGAGCGACTTAAAACAGTTAAACGCCAAAGCAGTTGTTTGCTAAGAGTCATGGGGGGGCTTCGCCCCCCAAAATCCCCCCTACCCTCTACCTATAATTATAAAGCCATGATGGTTTAAATGTTTTTTCTATTAGTATTAAATGAACCTAGCTCTACAAAACTATCAGCAACTAATTACAAGCCAAAGCAGTTGTTTTAAAAAGGACATGGGGGGGCTTCGCCCCCCCACACCCCCCCTTTAGACTGCCCATGATTATAAAGCCATGATGGTTTACATGCTTTTTTAATAATAGTATTTAAACAAACTTAGCTCTACAAACCTATCAGCGACTAATTACCCGCCAAAGCAGTTGTTTGTAAAAAGAAAGTGTGGGGGCTTTGCCCCCCACGCCCTCCCGCCAAATCGGTTGTTTGCAAAAGGACATGGGGGGCTTTGCCCCCCACGCCCTCTCGCCAAAGCAGTTGTTTGCAAAAGGACATGGGGAGGCTTCGCCCCCCACGCCCTCCCGCCAAAGCGGTTGTTTGCAAAAGAACATGGGGGGGGGCTTAAAGCCATGATGATTTGAATGCTTTTTTTCTCCCGTGTAAACCAGCATTTTTTTTAATTATGCGACAATTTTACATTGGAAAAATACCATTTACATTTGTTTAGTTTCTAAAATCACTACAGGTTACTGTTTAGGGTACTTAAAGAAAGAAGTAAGCGGACCATCTAACCCCTTGAGCGTAGTCACGGACATATTCATCACCCAGGAGGCGGGGGACAATAAAGTAGTCATTGACACTGGATAAATCCACAGTAAACCTGGATCTGCCAGGGGCATATTTTCCGTCCAGCAAGGATAACAACCCCATTCGTAATCAGTCTCGTATATACAATTTTAGTGGCGCAGAGATCCGGGTTTTTATCCTTTTGGATCCTCGCCTTTTGGACCCCCTTTTTCAGTTTCAGAAGCTTGCTTATTCTTTGCCTTGGTCTACGGAAGCTCCCAGAGCTCTTGCTCGGGTTCTTGATCCGCTTGTGTGGTGCGGAATAACTGGTCACGAGGACGGCGCCAATGATGAGCCGTCCATGGATCCGCGACCTAATCCTCTTATTTTTGAATCTGGCTATCCTGACTTTATTATTATAAAACTAATTATACTACTCTATATGCAAAATTAATTATTATTTTTGTGAATTTCATGCTTGATTATGTATAGTAAAATTATGTAGGAAACAAATCATTAATCTACACATCTACAACTACAACATCCTACATTCTCAATTCAATTTCATACGTATTTAATTTGTCTTAATATAACTGATCGCATGCATCCTTCTTGGCACAAAAGTTTGTTATTAATACGAATTGCGCTATAAAAATATATTTTTTATCGCAATTTTATACAAAAATTGCGATTGTTGGGATAAAATTCACATTTGTTTCATCAATGTACTTTTATACATGCAATAGTATCTTTACTCATTGTTTTTTAACGTTTTATTAATTGTACCTAAAAGAAACAATCAATAAATATTTTCTCTTAAATATATGGAATCAGCTGTTAGTAAAAGGAACATGACAATGTGTTCCTGTTGGTTCCATCTAGCGTCATTCATATAAACTATTTCGACTGAGGCAACAAAACAGAAATGATTTATCTGAATTTTTTATATTTCTAGGCATTGTTTTTTTCAATAATAAACATTTTAACGTAGACTTAAAAAACTAACAATTGATAGGCATGTAGCATGTCATTTAAGTGTTTCGTGAAATACTTTTTTTCTAAATTCCACTGTTATTTTCCTTTTATTTTGAAACAATCTTTATTTGTATCCCGTAGTTTATTAAAGTAAATTATTGCCCAATGTTAAACTTATGATGATTTTTTGCAAGTTAAAATATTAAATTACTCAAAAAATACTAAGCCGATATGCTTCATAATTTAATGGCATATTCCCTGTGAGATACTTAACGTTTGTGCGAAATTTGGAATTGATTAGTGTAGCGGTTTTTTAGTTACCGCGTTACGTACACACTCACACACTCACACACTCACACAGTGACGGACAACGAATCTTCAACTCCGCTGATACATAGACTCGTTCACTTCGTTCACTCATCGATTATATTGTGTAGTTTTATTCATCATTAAGTAAGCTAGAAAATCTGTCAATAATACGCGATGAAAGTATTGGATAAAATATTGTTTTGAATATCTAAATTCATAAAAAATTTGTTAGTTTGATTATATATGTTTCACGTTTATGGTCTCGTATTCCGTTGGATTGTTTGCCATGAAACTAGGTATAAATATGTAAAATGTCACGGAGGAGCTTTTTTAGCCATTCATTTCGTCCTATCTCAATCGGGGGTACAAATCCGGGGGGTACATTTCCGGGGTCAGACTCAAGGGAAATAATTTAATTGCAAACCATTTAGGTGTTGATGATTTAATAATGTATTAGGGGGTACATTTCCAGTCGAGGGCTGTTTCTCGAGCGATTTAGGCCCCGCCTCCTGTGACGTCAAAATGAAGTAGCGTTTTTTGTGGGGGGTACAAATCCGGGGGGTACAAATCCGCTACCCCGGTTCATTTAATACTAGTAGAAAAAAACATTTAAACCACCATGGCTTTATAATCATGGGCATTGCAAAGGGGGGGGGGTGTGGGGGGGCGAAGCCCCCCCATGTCTCTTTGCAAACAACTGCTTAGGCATGTAACTGTTATTAGTTTCTTATAATCTTGTAGAGAGTTAAAAAAACATTAAAACTATCATGGCTTCTTAATCATGAGCAGTGTAAAGGGGAAAGCCATGGGGTTTAAACTATCATGGCTTCTTAATCATGGGCAGTGTAAAGGGGAAGGTGTGGGGGGCGATGCCCCTCCAATTCCTCTTGTAAACACCACTTTGGTGGGAGGGCGTGGGGGGCGAAGCTATGTTTATTTAATACTATTAGAAAAAAGCATTTAAACCTTCATGGCTTTATAATTATAGGCAGTGTAAGGAGGGGGATGTGGGGGGCCATGTCCTTTTGCAAAAAAACCGCAAAATAAAGCCCCCCATTTTCTTTTTTCGAACAACTTTTTTGGCGTGTAATTAGTCGCGGATAGGTTTGTAGAGCTAGGTTTATTTAAATACTACTATAAAAAAGCATGTAAACCATCATGACTTTATAATCATTGGCAGTCTAAAGAGGGAGGTGTGGGGGGGCGAAGCCCCCCCAAGTTTTTTTGCAAACACCGCTTTGCGGGAAGGCGCGGGGGGCGAAGCTATGTTTATATACATATATAAAGATAATTTATTAAGTAAATAATAAATTAACACCTTCTTATAATTTACAAGTTGCTGAATAACAAAGGTTGCAGAATAACAAAGGTTGATGAATTTTGAAATATTATAAAAATGGTTGGATAATTAATCATTGGTATTTACTATATAAATGGTTCTTTAAAATGTTAATTGAATATCTGATGGCTGTTGTCGAGATAATTTTTAAAGATTCTTTTGGGAGGTGGAACTGATTCCAAATTTTTTGAAAAAATCTGGAACAGTTCCTCTTCCTCCAACCATCAATCCAATGACTTCTACAATAGGAAGGCTGTATTTTTGTTTAATGTCATATCTTGTTCCACTATATATATCTTTCTTTTCGTTATGTACTAGAAGTGGTTGATTATGTGCTTTTTCAAATCGGACAGTTGGATCAATATTATATCCATGTTTTTTCTTCTTGTCAATGGCAATGATATCACACCTTCTGATGGATCCATTGTTTTCCACACATGTCACTTCTTCGAAGACTTCAAAGTTCTGCTTTTTCTTCAATTCATTTGCTATGATTGATCTTATTGTGTGGTGGCGTTTATTTCGTAATAGTTCCCCATGGGGGCAAGATCCAAGGACGTGTTCAATAGATTCAAACTGATAAGTCTCGGCGTCAGGACAATGCCTGCACCGGGTTCCATCTTGGATCTGCCGGGGACTGATCTCAGAGGTGCCACATCACCAATGATTTTCAATGCGTCTTTGTATTCAGAGTTTGACAGTCCACATTTTCTGTGAAAATGGATATTTTCCGATTCGCTCTCTTGGAATAAAATGACGCCTCTACCCTTACGGGGAAGAGAGCACCATTTTTCATACTCTTCTTGCTGTAAGATATTTCATAATTTTTTTGAAGAGAAACGTTTTGAATCATATACTTCTCTACTTAATCGTAATTTATCTATGCAAGCTTCATTTTCTTTTTCTTCATTAAAATTTTTGTACTATTAGAAAAAAAGCTTTTAAACCATCATGGCTTTATAATTATGGGCAGTGTAAAGAGGGGGATTTGGGGGCTTGCAAACAACCGCTTTGGGGAGAGGACGTAAGGGGCGAAGCCCCCCACTTTCTTTTTACAAACAACTGCTTTGGCGTGTAATAAGTCGCTGATAGGTTTGTAGAGCTAGGTTTATTTAAATACTATTATTAAAAAAGCATGTAAACCATCATGGCTTTATAATCATGGGCAGTCTAAAGGAGGGGGCGAAGCCCCCCCATGTCCTTTTTAAAACAACTGCTTTGGCGTGTTATTAGTTGCTGACAGTTTTGTAGAGCTAGGTTCATTTAATACTAATAGAAAAAAACATTTAAACCATCATGGCTTTATAATCATGGGCAGTGCAAAGGGGGGGCGTGGGGGGCGAAACCCCCCCAAGTCCTTTTGCAAACACCTGCTTTGGTAGGAGGGCGTGGGGGGTGGAATTTGTGGGGCGAAGCCTCCCCTGTCCTTTTACAAACAACAGCTTTGGCTAGAGGGCGAGGGGGGCGAAGCCCCTTCATGTTCTTTATACAAACAACTGCTTTGGCGTGTAATTAGTCGCTGATAGTTTTGTAGAGCTAGGTTTATTTAATACTATTAGTAGAAAAGCATGTTAACCATCTTGGCTTAATAATCATGGTCAGTTGAAAGGGGGAGGTGTGGGGGGGCGAAGCCCCCCATGTCCTTTTTAAAACAACTGCTTTGGCGTGTAATTAGTTGCTGATAGTTTTGTAGAGCTAGGTTCATTATTTAATACTAATAGAAAAAGAAACATTTAAACCATCATGGCTTTATAATCATGGGCAGTGTAAAGGAGAGTTGTGGGGGGACGAAGCCCCCCATGTCCCTTTGTAAACAACTGCTTTGGCGTGTAACTCTTATTAGTCGCTCATAATCTTGTAGACCTAGATTTACACAGTAAAAAAAGCATTCAAACTATCATGGATTCTTAATGTTGGGCAGTGTAAATGCGAAGTTGTTGGAGGGCGAAGCCTCCCTATGTCCTTTTGCAAACATCTGCTTTGCGGGAGGGCGTGGGGGACGAAGCCCCTCATGTCCTTTTACATCCAACTGCTTTGCGGGAGGACGTGGGCAGCGAAGCCCCCCCATGTCCTTTTACAAACAACTGCTCTGCCGTGTAAATAGTCGCTTGTAGAGCCATCGATAGTTTTGTAGAGCTAAGTCTATTTAATACTATTAGAAAAAAAGCATTTAAGCCATCATGGCTTTATAATAATGGCCAGTGTAAAGAGCTGGATTTGGGGGGGGGCGAAGCCCCCCATGTCCTTTTGCAAACAACTGCTTTGGCGGGAGGTTGTGGGGGGCGAAGCCCCCCATGTTCTTTTTGCAAACAACTGCTTTGGCTTGTAATTAGTCGCTGATAGTTTAGCGTTGCTAGGTTTATTTAATACTATAAGAGAAAAAGCATGCAAACCATCATGGCAGCTCAAATGGGGTGTGTGGGGTGGCGAAGTCCCCCCATAGCCTTTTTGAAACAACTGCTTTAGCGTGTAACTGTTTTTAGTCTCTCATAGTTATTTAGAGCTAGGTTTACTCAATACTAATAAAAAAAGCATTCATACCATCTTGGCATGTTAATAAAGGGGCAGAGTATATCTGGAGGGTTGCATACAAATGCTTTGGCGTGTAACTGTTTTTAGACGCTCATAGCCTTGTAGAGCAAGGTTCACTCAATACTAATAAAAAAAGAAAAACTCATATCATTATGGCACGTTAATCATGGGTGTCGTAAATGGGGGGTGCGGGGGGCCAGGCCCCCCATTTTCTTCGGCAAACATTATTTATTAGTGGCTCATAATTTTGTAGAGCTAGGTTTACACAGTAAAAAAAGCATTCAAACCGTCATAGCTTTTTAATCACGGGCGGAGTAAAAGGGGTGGTGTCTGGCCGGGGGGGGGGCGAAGCCCTCTCATGTCCTTTGGCAAACATAATTTATTCGTCACTTATAGTTTTGTAGAGTTTGCTCAATTCTAATAGGAAAAAACATTTAAACCATTATGGCTTGATGAACATTTCGTCAGCTGTTCAACAACAAAACACAAAAAAAACATTTTGTCGCCACAGTGTGTGGCCAGCCTAATTGTCAATTATTTTAGAACTTTTGAAACAATACAAACACGTTGCTCGTAAATTAACAAAATAATGCTTTGGTAATATCTGAGTTCACTCATCCCATTACGCGCAGAATAAGCGTACTCCTAGTATCGAAACAAATCAACAAAAAACAATGAAGCCATGATCAAAGAAATCAATTTATTATCATATGTATCAACGTATACATTTCCGAAGCTAACTACCAGCTGATTGTTTTATGAACATTAAAAATGTAAACAAAAATCGTCCAACATACTTTTAAATGGGAAAATTTGAAAACTTCGGCCTCGCCAAAAACCCCTTTATACTACGAATTTTGTAAAATCCGTTCTTAGCGGATGTCTACGCCCTAATGCAAAGTTTCAAGGTTTTAGGTCAAGTAGTTTGGGCTGTATGATGTTTCCACTGAGTGGTATTTGACAAATATATAGTATATATATATATATATATATATATATATATATATATATATATATATATATATTATATATATATATATATATATATATATATATATATAAGAATTTGAACGAATGGTGTTTTTTGCTTCTGGGGGCCCCAAAACAAAAAGTTATCATGGTCTTGGGCTTAGGTCTTACCCTGAGACCTACGGTAATAGCTTCTTCCGTATAGGGGAAATTCGCCTAAAATTCAATGTTATGCATGCGAAAATACTTAGTTTTTTGTTTATCTATACCTATAAAAGGCAAAGCCCTCACTCACTCACTCACTCATTCACTCACTCACTCATCACTAATTCTCCAACTTCCCAATAACCCAGAAGGCTGAAATTTGGTTCACTGTTTCTTTAGGTATTAAATAGGAAAACTAAATGGTTCTCATCCTGATCTGACCCTCGGACTCCGCCATGGACCCTCTCAAAGATCCCATATTATCCTTATGGCAGAATACAAATTGGTGAAATGTTTATATTTAAACAGATGTAAAATGCAAGAAATTTAGTGGAAAGTCAAACCAGCTGTCAGGAATCGAACATAAAATAAATCACTGACTAGAGATACTTATAAGACCTTTCTTCCCCGTAACAGCTGTTAATGAAAGAGCTAATTTAAACTATTTATTTTATCTACATCATTAGAAAAAAATACTTTGCCTTTGTCTTTTAGAAAATTTCATGGACGGAATTATTACCATAGGTCTCACGGCAAGACCTAAGCGTGAGACCATGATACTTTTCATTTTGGAGCTCCCAGAAGCAAAAAACACTATTCAAACTACATTTAAAGCTGAAAACACAGTACAATCTTAGACTAGGGACAATACAACAATGTCCCTATAGAAAAGTTATATATCTCGGTTATTAACATATCTTGATAAAACTTGGTATGTGGTTTTTTTTTGTTCAGATTCACCTGATATTGTTTTAAAACCACCAAATTTTTGAATGACTGTTGCAATAGACCTGCATACTCATTCCCATTTTATTCTTAATGGAAGAATGAAATAAGGTCATGCACGTAGTCTGGAGGTCTGCTACAACGGGGGTATTTTAGCGAATTTCCCCTATAGGGAAGAAGCTGTTACCGTAGGTCTCATGGTAAGACCTAAGCCTAAAACCATCATAACTTTTCTTTTTGAGGTCCTCAGATGCCAAAAAACACTATTCGTTCACTTTCATAAATATATATATATATATCTATATATCTATATATCTATATATCTATATATATATATATGTGTCTTTAAGCATGATAACTTGCGCAAAAATGGTCCAATTAGAATGAAAGGGGTCTAGCCGGTTAAGATAGTGAAAAATGCCCCAGGCTCTTTTGAAAAAAGAAAATTATCCTTAGATAGATATAAAAAGATAAATCTATGTTGAATTTTTAGACCCCTAGACCTTCACAACCTCAAAAAATAAATAAAATGTGATTTTTAGTTTCTTTTTTATATCTCTAAGGCTATTTATAGTAGAAAAATCCAACTTTTTTTAATTTGTAGGGTTTTTTATTGCCTACAAAGGAGTATTTTTTTAAAAAAATTTTGGTTTCAAATTTTACAATTTTCTTACGTTTTTAATCTTTAAGATTTGATTAAAAATAAACTAGAGCAATAGCAACGCCGAAAAAAATTTATACTATTATTTGGATGCCAAAAAATATTTATGATTTTTTTCAGAATTTTAAGAGTGGTGAATCACGGTCAAATTATCAAAAAAACCATATTTTTTCAAGTTTTCCGTACCCTAACTTAGTTTTAAGACCTGAAAAATATTTTTTAGCCTTTTTCAATGGTGATAAAAACCATTACCATTGAAAAAGAGGAAAAATATTAAACATCTTCTTCTTAAATTCAACCTCAAGCGAAAAAATTGGGAGTTTTAAATAAAAAAACGGCAATATTTCAAAAACGAAAAATTCTAATTCAAAACGAATAGCAGCATTAGAATCAGCGTGGAAAGTTAGCTGAAAATGATGGGTCACAACACCACCTTCCTATTTTAAATAACTTAACTCATTTAAAATGGCGGATCCAAAATGGCGGCCGAAAAATTTTAATCCGTAAAAATCATATGAACGTGAATAGAAAATGAATGGCGGTGGTTACTTGTAATTATCTAGCATTATTTGAGCTAATGTTTACATTTATACATCACAAAATGTTAAATTCTCTTAAAAACCATTTTATAATAACTGTTAATAACATGAGAACGAATTAATTGAGTTTTTAACAGATTACGACATTGATATCACTGTAAAAATGCAGTTTGAAGCTATGGGAAACAACATCATCACCTATAGTTAAAAACAGTTATCTAATATGGCTGATCCAAGATGGCGGCCGGGTAGTCAGTACTGTATATCTGGTCAAAATGAATATTTATTACTTAACAATGTCTGGTGGTGGCCCAAGATTTGAACAAACTGTAGAAAATCAAGTATGGTGACTTAAAACACTCGCCCCATATGAAACAAATAATTATGAAAAAGTACTATTTAATTAACATGTAAAACTATTGGAAATAATTTCTGAAGTTTACATAAATAAAGCTAAAAATGGTATGTTTTTCTTATAAGACAATATTAAGGTAAAATAAAGGTGAAAATATACAGTTTTAGTCATTAACCCTTAATAATAAACTCATATTTATTTAACTAATACAGATCGCAGTGACCCCAAGTTTTTTCTCACAGCTGGAAAGCAAACAAAACTAAATCAATCCTAAACTACTGTTTACAAAAAAATACAAATGTGGTATCAAATTAAAGGTCTGAATCTTACAATTATTATGGTACCATATGGTTTAGAAGCAGTTTACACATCACAGGAACGTTATGGGTGCATTCCGTGGCGGCAGCTTCTCTTAAAAAATGTCAGGACAAGCTTCTAGGTTATCGATTTTTACAATATGTAAACTCCTCTAAACAATTTATAATTGGTACTATAGGTTCATTTTGAAAAGCTCTGGGCTGTAATATTTGGTATAAAAGGAAAGGGATAGACAGCTAGCTTATCTGGGAAAGATGAAAAGCAGCAGATAAAGCATAGAACACACACAAATATTCACACAAAGGAAATTCTTGATATTTCGACCCTCATGGGGTCTTCATCAGAAGGGGAAATGTGAGAGAATGAGAAAGTTCTAGTTCTCTCACATTTCCCCTTCTGATGAAGACCCCATGAGGGTCGAAATATCAAGAATTTCCTTTGTGTGAATATTTGTGTGTGTTCTATGCTTTAATTGGTACTATAGTAATTGTGAGATTCAGACCTTTAATTTGATACCTGATTTTTAATCTTTTACGTAATTTTTTCCGCCATCTTGTCACCAACTAAGGACAATCTCTGACTTCATCACGCGCAGGCCTATGCTACGTCTATTTGTACTATAGGGTCATTGACAATACACCTGTAGAGGATAATCAATGATATTATGGTCAATGGATACAACACAGGCGCTAAGGTAGCGATAAACCACACTACGGTTATGCATTGCAGTTTTAACGACCTAATTGAAGGCGCTGTTTCTGAGTTAATAAATCTCAACCGTGCCAGATAAACCAGTGAACAGATATATCTGAGTCTGTTGCGCAAGAGGTTACTATACCCTAGAGGGAATGTCCTTACAAAATTGTAAAGTTAAATGCTCTAGTTTAAGATGTGCAATAATACCTAAGGCCGGAGACACACGAGGCGTTTTTTATCACGGCGGCGAAACTACCGCTGGCGCTGCCGCCGTTTTCGCAGTAGTGTACAGATTTAAATGGACCCTTACACACGGAGCGGAAGAAATATCGCGCGATAATATTGCTGCTGGCGGTAGTTTTGGTAAACACCCACAGACGTCTCTCAAAATTAAAATGGTACCGTGATTGGTGATATTTTTTCCGTGGCATTTTTTACCACCACGTGTGTAAACAAAGCCGATTTCGTCGGCTGCGGCGGAAAAATTATCGCTGCGATAAAAAACGCCCAGTGTGTATCCGGCACATTTTCTTTTGAGGTTTAGCTAGCTAGAAAACCATGTGATATACAACAAAAATTTAAAAACTGTAGAACATTTTTTATATCTTTAAATAATAGCTTGAAGTTTGAATCACTCGTTTAGACGATAGAACTTTCTGCTTTTAATCAACTCACAACTATCCAACAATATTTAGCTGAACAGAATCTTTTGATAAATCCGGACAAAACTAAATATATTTATTTCTCAGCATTAAATAAAATCAATAATTTGCCTCTGACAAACATCATGTTGAATGAAGATCCTCTTGAAGAAGTTCAAGTTTCAAAATTTCTCGGAATTCATGTCGACAGAAATTTAAATTGGGATGTTCACATTGAAAGTATATGTAGTAAAGTATCTTCTGGACTCTTTGCTCTTAGAAAATTATCCAAAGTATGTGACATTAAAACACTTAGGTCGGTTTATTTTTCGTTAATAAATTCGCACATATGCTTTGGAATTGTCCTTTATGGCAGTACTTCTAATATCAATTTAAATAAAGTACTTATATTGCAAAAACAGGCCATAAGAATTATGCTAAAGCTAAACTTTTTTGAATCAGCCAAAATACATTTTTCTAATTTGGGTATTATGACGGTCTATAGTTTATATATATTTGAAATTATCTTAGCAGTAAAAAGAAAATCAGCTGAACTACCCACCTTAGGTTTAAATCACAAATACAATACAAGAAATCAAAATGTTTTTAGTTTTCCTGAGCATCACTTGCGTCTTTTTGAAAAAAAACCGACTTATGCAGGTTTGAAATTTTTTAACGCCCTGCCCATGGAATTAAAACAAATTAATGACTTTTATAAATTCAAAAATAAGCTTAAAACATTTATGATCAATAAGCCATTATATTCTAAAGAGGAGTTTTTTGAGTAAACTAGTAATTTAAATACTGTAGTTTATTTTATTGCATTGTCTTCTGTTTATCCTTACATTATATATTACTAACCATGTACGTATATATTATTATGAATATATTTCCATGTATGTATATATTATTATGAATTCTTGTTGTGACGCCATTCTGTACATCTTGTACTGTCTGAATAAAGAAGTTTTTGATTTGATTTGATTTGATTTAGAGGCAAAAATGTACGGGAAGTACAGCCTATTTTTTCTGGAATTTCGATCCCTCTCCCGAACCACCTTAAAATTACATATTTTGAAAACCCATTCCTAGCAGATGGTTTACCCTATAAACGTACACGCATTTCTAAGTTCTTGATATTTCGTTAAGCTGTTTAAAAAGATTATTTTTTTATCAAACTGGATGATTAAATTGATAACTTACTTATGAGATAATTTACTTAGACTACTATGAGGTATGATTCATTGTCCTTACCTTCTTGGATTTAAGTTCAGCGTATTCTGCACGCTCAAATGACAAACTAACACTAACACCGAGCTAATGCACAATGGCAATGAACTGAGAGTGAGGAGTTTTCCTTCACCTGCAAGCGCTAACAAGCATAATCCATTTCAACCCTGTCCTGTCCAAAGAACTCTATGGTAGTATAGTTCATTGGTCCAGTTACTATAATATATGCATTTCAGTCTGCAATGCTTTGTTCCACTGCCTTCGAAATTGTTTGGTGTTTTAAGACTATATAAATTGAATTGTAAATGTATTCATTGCAAGGCACATTGATGGGTTAATTTATTTTTAAACATTATCTACAATACGTACATTTTATGTCTTATTTACTGTGTCTGGCTCATTTAATAAAATATACGTTATTTTGCCACAATGAATAATGTTAGTTATTACTATTGAAAAAGAGGAAAAATATTAAATATCTTCTTCTTAAAGTCAACCTCAAGCAAAAAAATTGGAAGTTTTAAATATAAAATGGCAATATTTCAAAAAAGAAAAATTCTAATTCATAATATAAGTTATAGTCCCATAACTTTTTACATTCTATAAAATTAACTTAGGCATAGATGGTACTATTTGGTATCTTAGCAAACATGCTAATTTACTAAAATAATAATTTCCTCATTAACACTATTACACTAATATATTATTTTTAAGTTTTAAAATATTTGACTGTGAATTTATAAGAGAGAACTGATGTTGTAATTATAATATATTAGTGTATTGTAGGGATACTAGGGTTTTAGTTCTCTATTCATGTTGCACTTGTGGAAGTATTTTGTGCAATTTTAAATCATTTTGATATATTATAATTAAAATAACATTATTCAATTGTATTACTTTATTTTAAAAAAAGTACTGTTTATGATTGGCTTTATACAGGGTGAGTTTTAAGAGTCTTCATACTTGATTTTCAAAATGTTGCCCAAATATAACAATCTTGGACCACCAACAGACATTGTTAAGTAGTAAATAATTCATTTTGACCAGATACAGCACTACTACCCGGCCGCCATCTTGGATCAGCCATATTAGATAACTGTTTTTATCTATAGGTGATGATGTTGTTTCCCATGACTTCAAACTGCATTTTTACAGTGATATCAATGTCGTAATCTGTTAAAAACTCAATTAATTCGTTCTCATGTTATTAACAGTTATTATAAAATGGTTTTAAGAGAATTTAACATTTTGTGATGTACAAATGTAAACATTAGCTCAAAAAATGCTAGATAATTACAAGTAACCACCGCCATTCATTTTCTATTCACGTTCATATGATTTTTACGGATTAAAATTTTTCGGCCGCCATTTTGGATCCACCATTTTTAAATGAGTTAAGTTATTTAAAATAGGAAGGTGGTGTTGTGACCCATCATTTTCAGCTAACTTTCCACGCTGATTCTAATGCTGCTATTCGTTTTGAATTAGAATTTTTCGTTTTTGAAATATTGCTGTTTTTTATTTAAAACTCCCAATTTTTTCGCTTGAGGTTGAATTTAAGAAGAAGATGTTTAATATTTTTCCTCTTTTTCAATGGTAATGGTTTTTATCACCATTAAAATAGGCTAAAAAAATATTTTTCAGGTCTTAAAACTAAGTTAAAGTACGGAAAACTTGAAAAAATAGGGTTTTTTGATAATTTGACCGTGATGCACCACTCTTAAAATTCTGAAAAAAATCATAAATATTTTTTGGCATCCAAATAATAGTATAAATTTTTTTCGGCGTTGCTATTGCTCTAGTTTATTTTTAATCAAATTTTAAAGATTAAAAACGTAAGAAAATTGTAAAATTTGAAACCAAATTTTTTTTTAAAAAATACTCCTTTGTAGGCAATAAAAAACCCTACAAATTAAAAAAAGTTGGATTTTTCTACTATAAATAGCCTTAGAGATATAAAAAAGAAACTAAAAATCACATTTTATTTATTTTTGAGGTTATGTGAAGGTCTAGGGGTCTAAAAAATTCAACATAGATTTATCTTATTATATCCTATCTAAGGATATTTTTCTTTTTTCAAAAGAGCCTGGGGCATTTTTCACTATCTTAACCGGCTAGACCCTTTGGCATAGACGTGTAAAGTAGTAATTATTCGGACGAGTTCGTAAACCAGCCCGATCGGACCACCGGAAGGGGGGGGTAAAGGGGGGTAAACCCCCCCAAAAATGGGTTTTTTGAGATTTTTACATAGAAAAATAAAATTTTTCAAATTTTTATTGGCACCATTGAATTCAGCCCAAAAAAACAAACAATTTAGTATTTTGAATCATGGCTCTATGTCCATTGGTTGCCGAGATATTGAAAGTGGTAAACGCAGTACGTTGTCCCAATGTTAACCTTATGGGAAATAAATAAAATTCTATATCTCGCTTATTTCTCAATATATCTTGATAAAACTTGGTAAATGGCTTCTTCTAGTTCAGATCTACTAAATATTGAATTAAAACCACCCAGTTTTAATATACCTGTAGCAGCAAACCTGCATACTCATTCCCCATGTTATTCTTATGGAGCTTACAAAAACATGTCAAATCTCGCTATGTTGGATCGAAATATGTTGTTTTGCACTTGAAATTCGCTGAGTATGCAGGTCTGCTGCAACGGGGGTATTTATGTTCAAGATAGACCCTAAAAACCCTAGAATTTTTTTGACATTAAATCAAGGCAATTTCTACGTTTTACGTACATAAACTTTCATGAAACAGAAAACTGCTTTAGGATTCTCTAAGTACGCAAGGTCTGCTGCGACGGAGATTTTATATTCCTGCTTAAGGGCCACTATACAGTATACCATGCATGCGAGCAGATTCAACGATATTGGGCATAAGCCTTCCCAGGGTAGTTGCACCCTTGAGGCCTATATCGGTGGGGCGCTGAATCTGCTCATATGTATAGTACAGGAAGGCCAAATATAAATACCTCCTGCGGGGGGCAGCAATAGAATAACTCCAGTCGCAGCAGACTTTGAGGATTCCTGAAAACATCTTTCTGGTTAATGAAAGTCCATCTTCTTTATATTTGTCCAATACCACTTACCTATCATTGCTCAGCCCAAACTACAAGACTTAGAACCTTGGACCTTTGCATGGACAATCTTAATGGCGTAAGCATCCCCTAAGAACGGGTTTTTTAATTCAAAGTTTTAAGGGTTTTGGTGGGGTTGAAGTTTATGAATTTTCCTACGCAAGTGGAATGGATGATCTCCTATACTCTTATACGAGTAATGTTATCTTGCTTGCTTGCTTGCACAAAGATCTCAAAAACGGCTCCGAGGATTTCCTTCAAAGTCTGGAAATAAGTAATTTATGACTCAAAAACGTCTTTTATGCAGATTACTTGGCCGGAGAAAATCTATTAACGTAATAAATCGAATTTAAAAGTTTTAAAATTTTAACATTGGCCTTATGGGTTGCCGTGATGGCAACGAAAATAAACAAGGAAAGTGTAAACAAATGAAGTAATCATAACAGCTGTTCGGAATCTACAGCCATTAAGGGAAAATACAGCAAGTGGGATGAAGAGTCCATGGAGCAATAAAAAAGGTTTCTATTTATCAATTTTATGACATTGAAATATTTTATACTAACTGGATGAACTCGTAAACACAGCATTAACACCGAGCAAGGCTCGGTCCACCAGGTACTTTTGTTTAATTTTCAATGTTCATTTAACAAGCAGGTGGTTCAGCTTCACATATGGATACAATTTTACAGCTGATTTATAATTTGGTTACTTTCATAATGGTTTTATAGTTGTTTTGTTGATTTTTTAGGTGATATGTACTATGTTAAATATATAAAAGTTAAATTTAGTTTAGTTAGTTAACTTAAAGTCGTTATTTGTTTTTGTACCTCATCTGTTAAATCATAAACTCAGTATGTGGCCCTATCTTCATTTAGGCAGCGGGAGTTACAGTTTTTATCGTGAGCAAGGCCACGGGTTACTGCTAGTTTAAATATATAATTGATTATATTAATTTTCATTTGAGTAAGAGCTGAAAAAACTATATATTAATAACTTAAAATAACACCGTTGCAGCAGACCTGCACACTCAGTTTCAGTTTATTGCTAATAACGAAGGGAAGGGGGTTAGCCAAATTTGGGGGAGGTGGTGTTCGCTAAATTTGGGGGGGAGGGCGCCATGAGGCTTGGGGGGATGGGCACCCCTGATGCCGGGGACAGCAATAGTTCTAAATACTCCCGTCGCAGCAGACCCGCGGTCCTTAGCGGATTCCTGGAACATCTTTCTGGATTATGAAATTATATCTACAGTGCTTTATATTTGTCAAATACCACTGACCTATCATCGCACAGCCCAAACTACTTGATTGACTGGATAGCCGAGTGGATAAAGCGCTCACCTCAAACTGAGGGTCGCCGGTTCAATTTCTGACAGGATCGAAACTGGGTCCAGTTGCCATTTGTCATTGGGCTATGAATTAATGATGCTATCTAACAAAAGGTCGCCGTAACAAGACCCGGGTTTGGACAGTTCCCAATCAAAACGTTAAAAATGCCACTGGCGTAGAAAAGACACAAAAAAAAAAAAATACAAAATACAAAATACTTGAACTTGACTTAGAACCTTGAAACTTTATAAGGATATTCTTATAGGGCATGAGCATTCGCTGAGAACAGGTTTTTAAAAATTCGAAGTTTTAAGGGGTTTTCGGCGGGATCCTGCAAAGTTCTGAAATTTTTCTATATAAATTTAGTGGATAATCTTTAGTTTAAATCAGTGGTACAAAAAGTGTGGGTCGCGGGAGGGCTTCAGGTGGATCGCGATGAGGCTACAACAATATATTAATGATAAATGATAACCCTCTTGTTTTTAGTTCATAGAAAACCTGGAATAAAAAAAACAACAACCAAAAGTTGGTTAAAATCCCTGCTAACTTGAGGAAAGATGTTTATCACTCATCATAATTTTTTCGCTAAAAAGGACATTTTCTTTTTTAGTTGAATTCAAGTGGTAGCAGAAGTCGAGGGATGTATCTTACCGCCAGTCGGATCCCCAACTACCTGACGGAATCCACCTCCAGTCCAACTATCCACCTGAAATGGGATTCTCAGCCAATCTTTGTATTTATCGGTTTTAGAAAATCGTTTTGTCTGTAACACTAAAGAAGTTATCTCTAGTTCGATTTTTGGGCTTAATTCACTTTTGACGTGAGCCAAACGGTTAGCTTGAAACTTCGGCCAGCGTGCGGAGGAAACTAGCCATTTAAATCCTGCGAGACGTTTGTATCGTTCTTGACAAATATTGTGTTTTGGGTAAATTGTGTCATCTGTGTTTCGTTAACGAGCCCCAGAATAAAAACAAGGGTGAGATAATACCCAAAAATACCGTCTAGTAATGATACTTAAAAACAGAATCATTTCCTGCTAAGAGTGCCCCCTACCAAAAAAAAGTTACAAAATCTTGTGGAAAGTAACCATACGTTTAAAAGGCTAATTTTGTGGGCCCGAAACCAAAAGTAAGAAATATTGCAAATCTGAAATATAGTTAAGAAATTAGATTTTTTAAGTTCTTTTATAACTATCTTGCTAAGAAGTTATGAATCGTATAAATATTAGAAAACCAATATCTTTTTGGTGATTTTATACGTTAAATGAACGTTATATTTTCCAATACAATTACAATAACTTAATGGACACTCGTGGATGTCTATGGTGTTATAGGTTAAATTTATAAGGTTGATTATTTCACTATGATCTATTTCATTGGGTTTTATATATATATATATATATATATATATATATATATATATATATATATATATATATATAATTGTACACCAAGGGTGGGTCGCGAAAAACATTTAAGGTCGTTTGTGGATCGCCAGTCAAAAAGTTTGGGAACCACTGGTCCAAAGAATTAAATTTTCAAACAGACCCGCTTTTTGTTTCGCATCTTAAATACATATTTGGAAAATTTTTACCCAAGCAAATAACATAACATTTTATGAAAAGCCTTCATTACTTTAGGCATATTGTTATTGGTACATTTCAAAATTATAGTAAAATAGTTAGGCTAACCATTATAACATTTCAGTATCCTCCCATTCCAAGTACATTTACAAAATACAGGTTTTAAATTTATAATATGTTTTAAAAATTATTTTTTTAGGTTAACATTCAACTAATATTAATGTTTTGAAGGTCAAAACGTTGAAACATGTATCAATGTGTTGAAACATGTATCAAAGTGTCTTCACTGACAATAGTTTGTTACAAAATCCCATCTTGAGAGCACCTCCTATTTACTTATGTTTCTTTATAAGTTTCCATTTTTAGAAAAGAAATACAGTAAATTAGATGATTACAGACTGTTGGTCTTAGTTTCAAATGGCAATTACTCTTCCTTATTTTCTGTTGTCTTAAAAAAAATCAGTATTTAAAAAAATCTTAATGACATTTGCTTGACCTGCATTCTGGAACTATTTCTAATATTGATCATCTGTTTGTAACGAACAAATGTGAATTTGAAAAAGTTCACAGGTTCTAACACAGATAGTAGCACTTTCGCTGGAATTTCAAAAGCCTCATGTGTGAAGGCTTTTCATGGGATATTTTCCAAACCCGCAAAAGGAACATCTAGAGAGTAATAGTTTTAATTTGATACCAAATATGTGTAGAAAAATTAATTTATAGGGGTCGATTTGCTCTGTACAAAATCCCAGAAATTCTTTTAATAATATAGATAGACGATATTAGCCATCCAAAGCCATTCACTGTTACACTCACCTTTATAGAAGAAATAAAAGGAGATAGGTACTTTTAAAAATAAGTTGAAATATGAAATACTTTTTAGGTATTATTTATATTTTAAATATTTAGCAAAGTTTTTCTAGTTTGTGTCAGGGTAAAAATATACCAATTTATTTTTATGATTCTGCTTATGCAGATACAAAAATAAACAAAAATATAGAGAGTTTCGGGCTTAATTTTCACCATGCGTCTTAAATAAACAAACACAATTATTCATAAATAACTGTGATGTCAAAATGTTCTACCAATACTTCATCATTCAAAGTAAGCTCCACTTTACCGGTTATGGTAGACTTTGGGGCTCAGTGAGTGTTTAGCCCAGACTAGGGAGAATACAGGTCTTCCTTAGTCTCCTTTTCTCCTTCCATAGTCTAAGGCCCAATTGAACTACTAGTGTGGTAGGCACTCAAATTGCGGACCGGGTAGCTCTGGGCCAGAGCAGAGCTGGTAACAAAGGAAGTATTGGAACTGAGCCGCGCGACCTTCAGCCATTAAGCCCCCTGCAGACGGGGACAGTAGTGGCCGCCAATACTGGCGGCAAGTAGTGGCCGCCAGTAAAATTGACGGGCAAGTGGCCAACACACGAGGACAATAATGGCGTCCAATAATTACCGCAAGTACTGGCGGCAAGTAGCGGGCAGCCAGTAAAATTGACGCGTAAGTCCCCTGCAGACTGGGACAATAGTTGCGTCCAATAGTAGAGGCAAGTAACCATTTCCGGCGGCTTCACCAATTCCCGTATCGCATTATTTTCATTTTTTCGACGTCGAATATGGAAGTCTTGGATGCAGATATTGACGAAGATTTTGAAAATGCCTTTGATGAGGCAGTTAATGATGTAATTATTATTTTAAGTGATGAACTTAAGGAAATACTGTCGAATAACGATTCAAAATACTGAATTATTCGAACGAAGTGAGTTATACTCGACTTGAAAATCACTCTTTGTGAACTAACTCCTCTTTTATTATTTGATGAAAATTCGTGAAATTTGAACTACATCATATTTATCCCCGAAGATTGTTTTAAACTATAAATGAGTAGTTAATTATACGTTTTAATATTGTTTTTTTCAGTTAATAGCCTTCATTTAATTTTACTGCACTTCGTTCGACCTATACGCGACATAGGAGCGTACTCCTAGTTATTTAAAAAAAAAGTTTTATAATTGCAAGTAAATTTTAAATTTCCATTAAATTATAATTTTTTTGTAATCTAAGAAAAATTTTAATTGTTAACACATAAATCCCTATAACTTCTGAACTTGAATTTTAAATTAATATGGGCAGTGTAATCTCGTTTGGAATCCTAAAATTCCAATCGTTTTTCTGGAATCGTTAAAATTCACTTAAAATCGTTAGAGACACTTTTAAAAAATTTGAGGTTTTTAACTTTTTACTGGATTTTGTGGGTACTAATTTCTAGAATATATAACGACCATTGAAAACCGATATATTGGAGTTTGGTACCGTCATGCCAAATTTCATGAAAATCGGATAATTGGTTTAGTTTATAGATCGATTTTCATTCACACAAAAAACACGTTCACACATACGGACGGGCAGACACACTCCAAATATTACTTTTTCGATTCAGGGATTATTAAAATAAATATATTACTTTTGTCTTTAATTTGAAAATGTTGATGAAAACAATACTTTAACTAGTGTAATATTTGAGAGGAGAAAGTAAAAATATATCTCTTTCCATTAAACATTAAACTATATAGCATTCCGGCACTTTACTGGCGGCAAGTACTCTACTGGCGGCAAGTAACTAAAATGACACGGCCAGTATTGTCCGCCGATAGCTTGATGGCTAGCGGGAAAAGTGCAGGGGGAGGGGAGGAGTGCGCTTGCTATTGGCTGAGCCGTTCCCCTCTCGCCGCAAACGCGACACTAGTAGCCGACCTGAAAATGTAGTCTGCACTATACTGATGCCGATGCCGTTGCGTACTCCCCGCGCTGACGTACTCACCTGCGGTGCGCCGGGCATTTAGTTGCGCGCCCGAATGGTTTGTCCATTTTTACGTACGGATGCAATCACGAAACAGGAAAATAAATACCTTTATCAGAAAAAAAACTAATTTTAAAACTTTCATTCGCACGAATAGAGCATAATGGCGTGAATAGAAGAAGCTTGGATGTTTACAAACAAAACTGGATCAATTTGGATTTTCAAACGTTGAAAATGAAACAATAACATATGATCAATTGATTTAACTCTGAATTTCTTGTGTTTATCATCTGTTATTTTTAACAAGGTAAATGCAGACGGGTAATAGCGTCGTTGTTATGGTGACCGGCCTGCTATCCCCTCCCCTCAAATTTATCCCGCTAGCCATCAAGTCATCGGTGGACAGTACTTGCCCGTCAGTTGCCACAAAAAACAAACATGTTTGTTTTTAGTGGCGGCCAGTAACCTGGTGGCCAGTACTGGCCACTGTCGGGGATTTATCCCTGCACACGGGGCAAGTAGGTGGCAAGTAACTGGCGGCCATTAATGGCTAGGTCTACTGGCGGCCACTATTGTCCCCGTCTGTAGGGGGCTTTTAGGGTCCTCAGTTAGTCTCCTTACTGCCTCTCAATCACGTTTATTACTCTCATTTCTTCTTTTTGAAGAAGCTGATAGATTTCATATATGCACCCCTTTGCCAAGAGCTTAGACTAGGGACAGTCTAAGCCGAGAGCAACATTGCCTGAGCTTTCTTTCGCAGTTATGTATTATAGTGCTACACCCTATAGCCCGCTAATCAGAATGAGATTCAATGAATCAGAGTATGATCGTGCCATCTTCACTTTCTATAATGATGTGTGATACTTTTGTCTCTATATTTTTACCTATGCCATTATAATACGTATATTTTGATTCTTTCCTCCTTGCTCCAAATTCTATAACATCAAAAATTATCATACTCTGTGGGCTAGCTTCTCTCCATTCATTTTTCTCTCTTCTCCTGTTCTGTTCCGATCAGCTAATGGTTTCCAGTGAACAAGGGCAAAATTCAATTGCATAAATAATTGATAAATTGTTAGTGGTTATTTTGTGCTAAAATCAAGCAAGTAAGTATTGGTGAAAAATGGAAAGTTTATTCCTATCCACCAGGGCTTTTTTCTCTAATTTTTATTTTGAGGCTATGAAATAATAACAATAACTAGGACCCTCATTTAGAGCCAGCCATAATACTAGTTTTTTCATGATGGCAACGCCAAACTTAAATGTTTTGAGTTATTTTCTAAATATTTATTTAATAATCAATTAATTAAATGTTAGTTATTATTTTCTATTTCATTTTAATTTTTCTACAGTAGGCCTACTGTGGGACAGCCAGCTCTAGACTGGGAGTCTTGCATCACCCCCCCCAAATTTCTTAAAATTGTCATTAAATTAATAATTTCCCCTTCGTTTTAAATTGTGCAATGATAGCAAAGTCGTAGATGTATGTTTATTGCAAAAGTCATCTCCCATTAGTTAGCTTATTGTTTGTTTTTTTTTTATTTATTTGATTTTGCTTACTAGGCTACATTGTCCTATGTTACCCTCATGGCGAAAATGTTTTTAGGCTACTAGGAATGGGTTGATCCCGATTCTCGATTCCTTGATACTTTCGGTACCGGTGGTATCGAGGAATCGTCAATTCTTGATTCTTTGCGCTACCGGGTTCAATACCGTTTCCGGCTGATTCCGACGTAAAAATTATCGAAACCAAATATTATATTTCTGTGATATTTCCTTAAAGAAAAATTAATGGTAAATGTTTACTTTCCAGTACTCCCCCCGAAATTGAATTTTTTTTCAAATTGTAGGAAATTTTGCGCTGATTCCGAAAATGATAGTCGTTTTCCGCGGAAAATGCTGGAAAATCGGAAAAACCGGAAAAACTTTTTTCATGGAAATACGTCATATGGGTACTCAAATTAACCGGGAGATAGAGCTGAACAAGAATAGGCCTATGCAAGAATTGTCAAGATCCGACGGATATCAACGGAGATACGGCCAGAAAAGCGTTGGAAAAGCCGAAGATAAACTTCGCCAAAAATATGTCATGCGGGTACTCAAATTAATGGAAATTGAGAGCTGAACAATAATTAGAGAGAATTTTCATGATCCAACATACGGTAACAGGAAGAAATCAACAAAAATAAAATAAATTGATAAATTATTTTTGTAAGGTCGTTTTAGGTTATATAAACATTCATTTTGTAGGAATTAAGCAGATTAAGTATGGTTATGTTAGTTTGGATTGGATGAGGTCAGGTTTAGTTAGGTAAGGTTAGGTTAGGTTACATTATGTTAGGTTTTAGGTTACATTGAGTCAGGTTACATTAGGATTCATTTAAAATTCTTTAGTAAGGTAAATATAAGGTTGGGAAAGTGAAAACATGACATTAAATATAGGCTAACTCTAACAATAACAAATACAAACGTTGCCATTAAAACCTATATCATTTAAACCTAACCTCTCCTAAGCTATCCTAACCCAACCAAACCTAACCAATCCTAACCTAACCCAACCAATCCTTACCTAACCTAACCCTTACTTATCTAAACTAACTTAATATATCACAACCTAAGTTTAGCTACCACAAATTAAGCAAAATCATAAAACATTAACCAAAAATAACTTATTTTGTCCAAATTTACCGCTTTTCCGATACTTTTCTTGCTGTAATTCCTCTAATATACATCGGATCTTAAAAATTCCTGCATATTCCTATTTAGCTTGTTTTCCTGGTTAATTTGAGTACCCACATGACCCATTTCCGAGGTGAAAATGTTTTTCCGGTTTTTCAGATTTTCCTACGTTTCCGCCGAAAAAAATTGTCATTTTCAGAATAAGGGCGTTATTTCCTACATTTTGGAAAAAAAAATTTCAATTTCGGGGGGAGTACCGGAAAGTAAACATTTACCACATTAATAAACGTTCAGACTATTTGAATAAAGTATGTAAACAAACTCTAAAGTAGTAACTAAAATAGTTGGGTTTACTTACCCCAGATACTGTCGTCGATTCTAATTATCGTCAAGGATGACTATAGTTTCGGCCTTAATTAGACCTATAATCAAATCAATGAAGAATGCCAGGCTCCATTTACTTCAGTGATGTGAAGATCGTCATGGTGTTCACACGTTTTGGCACATTAAAACACAGTCACACATCTTTAAAGAAATATGTCTTACAAAAATGCACGAATTGCGCACAATTAATTACTCAGAGATGCTACCCGGCCTGCCTCGCAATACCGAACTGGTTATCATCACTAGTGTTATCTGTTTCTTTTCCCACTGGAAGTTGTCCACTGCTCACCTGTGTGTCTGAAGAAAGATCAATTATTCTATTGAATAGTAGGCCTTTTCTATATGCGAGCCGTAGTTTAATTTTTCATTCAGGGTGTCATTTGGGCTATTATTGAGGGCTTTATAAATATCTAACTCCTCTAAGGTGTTCAATAAATGGCCTTTCTTGCACTTATGTAGGACATCCATGTTATTATCTAAACTACGGACACTGTGGTTGTTTACAAGTAGGTGTTCGGCAAACAACGACTTTTGCTGGTCTAGTCTGGGATTAGGAAGGTTTTCTTTGAACCTAACATTAAATTCTGTCCCAGTCTTACCGGCATAAAATTTAGGACAGACGGAGCATTTTAATTTAGGCCCTATAAACGCTGGTCGCCATAGATTTATTTGTGACTTGGTTGGGTTGGTTCAGAAGTCTACCTAATTTAGGCCTATTTGATGTTCTGTACGCTAGTACAATGCCATGGGGTTTGAGTTCACGTTGGAGGCAATGATTTAAGGTGCTACCATATTCTATGGGTACATACTTAGTTTCACCTGTACTAGCCTATTAAAGGAAGGTGTTTCTTGGGAGCATTTTTTCTTTTATTTATTTATTATTCTAGGCCTATCTACTTGGCTATTGTAGCCTACTATGGTGTCCGTTGGAATTAGCTATGTATTTAATAATGTTTACTTCACTTTTGTAGTTATTTTCTGACAGTGGCATCGTTAGGAGTCTGTGTACCATGCTATTGTAAGCGGACATTTTATGGGAATCAGGATGATAGGATGTGTTATTTACTATGCTATCAGTGGATGTAGGTTTTCTATATATTTTATACTCCAATTGGTTGTTCACTTTAGTTATGGTTGTATCTGCTAAAAAGTTAGTGCTATTATTTTCCTCTACTTCCAATGTGAATTTTATGTTTGTACTGGTGTTTTCTGCTATTGAGGTAATTTTTGAGGATATCAGGCTGCCTTTTGTTACCATTATACACAGTGAAAGTGTTGTCTCCATAATAATGCTATTTTTCTTTTCTCAAAGCGTGTTTATTTTGTCCAGTGAAAATGTAAGTTATGTGGCTTCAAAATAGTTAAGATATATTTCGAAAAGTAGGCTGGAAAGTGGAGAGCCCATGGCAAGACCATCTGTCTGGATACATGATATTTGCCTTGGAAAAAGAAATAATTTTGTTTGAGAACCAGTCCTAAGAGGGTCATTAACTCCCCAATGTAGCCTAATCACTAGCCTTTCCAAATCAGTATTCGATTTTTTATATACAATTTAATATTTTAAGTTATTAAACTGGAAAGTGTTCCTAATCTAAATTGTTAAAAGAATTTCTGGGATATTGTACAAAGCAAATCGGCCTCTAGAAATTAATATTTCTACACATATTTGGTATCAAATTAAAGCTATTACTCCCTAGATGTTCTTTTGCAGGTTTTGAAAATATCCCAAAAAGCCTTCACACAGGAGTCTTTTGAAATTTCAGTGAAACTGCTACTACCTGTGGTTGACCCTGTGAACTTTTTCCAATTCACATTTGTTTATAACAAAACAAATGATCAATATTAGAAATAGTTCTAGAGATATAAAACCTGTATTTTGTAAATGTACTTGGAATGCGAAGGATATTGAAGTGTTAACGTCTAGCTTGCCTATTTTACTTGATTTTTAAATGTATCAATAGCAATATATGCCTATTTAAAGAAGTTATTTCATAAAAAGTTATGTTATTTGCTGTGGTAAAAATTTGCCAAACATATTTTTCAGATACGAAACATAAAAGCGGGTCAATTTAAAAATTAAATTGCTTGGGGTTGTGAGCATTGAATAATTTGTTTTTACGGCGAACGGATGCGTCAAGCAATGAAGATAAGACATGTAAACTTGCCCCTATTTTATGCCAAATGATTGTTGCTGCATATGGGGAATTCATAACCCATATTGAAATCTCAAGTCTTAAGTAATAAGCTATTTCTAAAAGTTTGCCCTGATGAAAAGTTCAATTAGCCTACAGGCAATTTTATTTCAGTGCTATGACACAAAGATTTAGTCTATAAAATTAAAAATAATTACAAAAATTCGTACACTTCCTCATTGAAAGGTATTATATGCTGCAAAAATCCATACATATAATCAACATGAAACTAAAGCCTAATTTACCTACTAAATTGTTTTAAGTCACGAAGTGACATGGGCTGCTAGTTAGTATGAGTTAAAAGCAAACCTTTTTTCAAATGAAGTAGGCCTAACAATATTTATTTTATTTATTTATTTTAGCGAATTTTCCCTATAGGGAAGAGGCTATTACCGTAGGTCTCATGGTAAGACCTAAGCACGAGACCATGATAACTTTTTGTTTTGGGGCCCCCAGAAGCAGTAAACACCATTTGTTTGAATTTTTATACATATTTATTAATCTATAAGTATAAAAGAGGATGTTGGTATATATATATATATATATATATATAGCATTGATAAACTCAGACACTGCTGGACCGATGGCCACGAAACTTGGTAGATACATGTAGAATTTCATGGAGTAGGTTTATACACCTTCAATTTCATGATAACTTTCAGGGCTTAGCCCTGGGACCGTCTTAAAGGTACCCATGTCAGGGATTTTGATCGAATTTGAGTTAGATTTGTTTACTAACAAAACATGTGAAAATAAAATTTAAAACAGGTGATGTAAATTAGTGGTATTTCTTTCTGCTATTTAATTGTATTTGTTTACATGAAGATTTGTTACTTGGTGCCAGATGGTTAATGAATTAAGATTTTTGAATATATTTTAAGTGCAATACACTATATAAAATGCTGGTATGTAGTATAAAATAAAATAAATAATTGATATTACTGAAGGTCTTCTGTGATTACTGATCACTTATACTTGAAGGACTTCTTTTTTATGACAACAAACTGCTGTTTAAAGAGGAAGAGTGTGGTACTGTAAAGTATTAATTTTATCTACAGCACTTTGAAAAAATTGCCGGGACGGCTCATTCAATCTTTTTGTTCAACATAGAGTCTAAAAACGTAAGACAGCACTTTTAATAATTGCTGGAGTGGAATTGTAATTTTTTGTTCAAGGTAGACCCTAAAACCTTAAGAAAATGATCTTTTACAGTGAATAAAATTTCAAGTCATGTTCTATGGTTCCTCTAACACGTATGCTTTCATGAAGGAAAGAAATAGGATTTCTAATACGCAGGACTGCTGCGACAGGGGTGCAATAATGTCAAATTAAGGGTAACTATGCTCAAGGCCCCACAGTGTGGCCTTGCTATGATACATATGCGAGCAGATTCAAAGCTGCCGCAAAAGCCAAGGGTGCCATTCCTTATATCGTGCCCCATGATCATCATCAGTGCAAGCTCAGATACCGTGCGTTAAGCAGAAACGACCATAAATTCTTCTCGGCGTTTGTCTTGGGTGAGCCAGTCTCTGTAAATTTGCTTCTTGAGTGTGCGAGCGCAATCCTCTTCACCTGATAGCAAGATCGACTGGACAGCCGATACAAGCAAACAGCACTTGCAAGAGGAAGGACCGCCGATATTGGTCATGAGCCTACCCAGGGCAGCAACACCATTTGGGGCTTTGTCGGTGGGGCGCTTTTTTCATATAGACAGGCACTTCAGGCAGGAATAGAATACCCCCGTCGTAGAAAATGCGTACTACGAGCAAATTTCTAAAAACTTTTTTTGTTTTATGGAAGTACATTTGATATGTTTAAAGAAGTAGATTTTACAATAAGAAAAATAAATGGCAAAGCAAAACGATATAATTGATGGGTGGTAGTGTATGTTTAATTTTTATCGTGAGCGAAGCCACAGGTTCTTCTAGTTTATATATATATATCTATAAGTATAAAAGAGGATGTTGGTATATATATATATATATATATATATATATATATTTATTTATTTATTTGGCAGGGATAAACACAAAAACCGCTGGACCGATGGCCACGAAACTTGGTACATACATGTAGAATTTCATGGAGTAGGTTTATACACCTTCAATTTCGTGATAACTTTCAGGGCTTAGCCCTGGGGCCGTCTTAAAGGTACCCATGTCAGGGATTTTGAAATAATTTGAGTTAGATTTGTTTAGTAAGAAAACATATGAAAGTAAAATTTAAAACAGGTGATGTAAATTAATGGTATTTCTTTCTGCTATTTAACTGTATTTTTGTTAAAATGAATATTTGTTACTTGGTGCCAGGTGGTCAATGAATTAGACTTTTGCATTTTTTCAAAGTGCAATACACTATATAAAATGCTGATAATATGTAGTATAGCATAAAATAAATAACTGATTACTGAAGGACTCCGGTGATCACTGATCACTTATACTTGAAGGACTTTATGACAACTAACTGCTATTTAAAGAGGAAGAGTGTGCTACTGTAAAGAATTAATTTTACCTACAACACTTTAAAAAAATTGCCGGGACGGCTCATTCAAACGTTTTGCTCAATATAGAGTCTAAAAACGTAAGACAGCACTTTTTAATAATTGCTGGAGTGGCATTGTAATTTTTTGTTCAAGGTAGACCCTAAAACCTTAAGAAAATGATCTTTTACAGTGAATAAAATTTCAAGCTAACTTCTTTGATTCCTCTAACACGTATGCCTTCATGAAGGAAATAAATAGGATTTCTAATACGCAGGTCTGCTGCGACGGGGGTGCATAATAAAGTTTTAATTAAGGATAACATATGCGAGCAGATTCAAAGTGCCGTCGAAAAAGCCAAGGGTGCCGTTCCTTATATTGTGCCCCATGATCATCATCAGGGCAAGCTCAGGTACCGTGGAAACGACCATTAAATGCTTCTCGGCGTTCGTCTCTGTAAATTGGCCTCTTGAGTGTGTGAGCGCAATCCTCTTCACCTGATAGCACGATCGACTGGACAGCCGACACAAGCAAAACGCACTTGCAAGAGGAAGGACCACCGATATTGGGCATGAGCCTACCCAGGGCAGCAACACCATTTGGGGCTTTGTCGGTGGGGCGTTGGATATGGTCACATTTTTTTATGTACAGGCAGTTTATGCAGGAATATAATTCCCCCGTCGTAGCAGACCTTCATACTAAGAGCGAATTTCTAAAAACTTTTGCTTTATGGAAGTACATTTGATATGTTCAAAGAAGTAGATACATTACATACATTAGATTTTACAATAAGAAAAATAAATGGGAAAGCAAAACTATATAATTCATGGGTGATAGTGTATGTATAATTTTAATCGTGAGCAAAGCCACGGGTTCTTCTAGTATATATATATGTGTCTGTCAGCACGATAGCGGCCGTAAAAGTAGTCCGATCTTAATGAAATTTGGTACGGACATGTAAAGTGGTAATCCCTCGGACAAGTTCGTAAAACAGCCCAATCAGACTACAGGATGGGGGGATAAAGGGGGAAAAAACCCCAAAAATGGGTTTTTTGAGTTTTTTACATAGGAAAATTAGATTTTTCGAATATTCGAATATTGTTTTTTTGAGCTGAATCCAAAAGTGCCGACAAATATCCCCATTGCAGCAGACCTGTATACTCAGCAAATTTCAAATGCAAAACAACATATTTAAATCCAACATAGCGAGATTTGAAATGTTTTGTAAGCTCCATAAGAATAGCATGGGGAATGAGTATGCAGGTTTGCTGCTACAGGTATATTAAAATTGGGTGGTTTCAATTCAATATTTAGTAGATCTAAACTAGAAGAAGCTATTTGCCAAGTTTTATCAAGATATGTTGAGAAATAAGAGAGATATAGAATTTTACTTACTTCACATAAGGTTAACATTGGGACAACGTACTGTGTTTACCGCTTTCAATATCTCGGTAACCAATGGACTTAGAGCAGTGATTCAAAATACTAAATTGTTAGTTTTTTTAGCTGAATTCAATGGTGCCAACAAAAAAATCGATAAATTTAATTTTTCTATGTAAAAAACTCAAAAAACCCATTTTGACTGTATAAAAATCGGCCGTGAAATTCGATTGTGCATACCGCTTGTAGGTAAATGGGGGAGAAACTATTCAACTCGAACTCCCAAGTATTTTTCAAAATTCGAGTCGAGTAGTGAAAAATGGGCTTGAAAAAACTTTGATACTCAAGTATTTGCACCCCCCTAGTTAGGTTCAAATTTATGACTGCCCTCAGTTGGCCTAAGAATTATAACATGTAGATCAATAGCATTGATTTTTAATTGTAGAATAGGGCCTCATGTGTTAACTATTAAAGATTTTAATTAATTAGGCCGATTAAAGATAAATGTTGAATTAAAATGTTGTTGAATTAAAGGCTGGTTTACACTTTCTTATAACTAGCTTGCCTAAAAGAAAAGGTTTTTTAACACTGTCTTTTTTTAACAAAATAGTCATGCACTAGAGCACTCACTGGACTCACTGATAGGCTGAGGTAATTCTGGACTAAATAGCATGCAGAACATATCTAAAGAAATCATTGGACCTTTTTGTTCTATAGGTACCGGTAGTGCTGTAACATTCCAACAGTAGAGATCATCAGTTAAAATGTCTGGGATTGCCATTGCTCGTTTAGCTGAAGAAAGGAAGGGTTGGAGAAAAGATCATCCCTTTGTGAGTATACATGTTAAAATAGACTTACCGTACTTAACTTTTAACCGTTATTTTTGATTTTTTATTCTACACCAACCACCTGCGTATTAGACCACCACCACCACCACCACCACCACCACCACCACCACCACCACCACCACCACCACCACCACCACCACCACCACCACCACCACCACCACCACCACCACCACCACCCGTGTATCCACCTGTGTAGTAGATACAGTACTCCTAAACAGGAAAAGGGAATTTTAAATAGGCTAATCAAATCAAAAGCTAAAAAAATTGATTTTTAAATTAATTTATTTTGTTTCGCAAAAACATGCAAACGCTATTTATTAGCGAGGTAACTATTTATTAGCAAGAAAAGGCAATAGATTTTTCAATTTTATTTTTCCTTTCAAACAATTTTTGGTACCTAATTTTACCAACCTTGATTTGAAAACGAATTATATTAGTAATAATTTTATTAAAATGATGTGAATGTCTTAGGATGAGATTTATTTGTTCTGTCTTTTGCAGGGGTTTGTTGCTCGCCCAGCGAAAAACCCTGATGGCTCTTTGAATCTTATGAATTGGGAATGTGCAATCCCAGGCAAAAAAGGAGTAAGTTCAAAATTTAATTTTGTTGGATAAAGTTCAAATACAGATTTAAAAAAAATGTAATCCTATATCTTAAGAGGTATTGAATGTGTTATTATGTTGAATCTTCACTTGTGATATAGGGTGAAAACAGTGGAGCGGCGAGGCTAGAGTGTAGCGGAGAGCCAAGCTGAGCGGGTTGAAAACAATACATGTAGTTAAACGCGCTAAAACACAGTAGAGCGGGGATGGACGCTGGTTCCCGCGTCGACCCGCTAGCCTCTCCACTCAGGAATTCTACCCAGATTTCTTTACCTCAAGGGTTAGGTCGAGCCTAGCTGGTTAAACCAACAAGAAGTATGTTTACTAAGGACACCAAACGTTTTATTTTATCAGGTCGCAAACGCCATTCTGTTTAGGACCAGCAATTACCAGAACACCATAATGGTTATACTCCCAACCGCTCAGTAAATGGTTAATGATACAAAATTATACTATAATTCCCGTAAATAAATTATTTTTTATATAATTTTGTTTTATTTTAATTAATCTGTGGGATATCCACATTTATGCCGTTGGTATACCTGCACCCTCAGCTGACAGAAGAAATGAATGATCATTTAGTTAACTATCCCTCTGCGCATGCGCCAATTCAAAATACCGCCAACGGCCCAACTTCAAGCTCTCTTCTCCACCAGCTATCGCCGGTTCAACATCATTTGGTCAGGTATCTAAATTAACATTATGGGTTGCTAGGTACAGATTCCGAAAGGAGGGGTTTTGGGGGATGAGGGTTTAGGTTAAACCAATTGGCAACTAATCGGTCCACAGATTCTAAATTCCAAATTGGTAGGGTTATTGTTAGCCATGGCACTTAAATTTCATTTTCAGGCTTAGTTGTCCAAGCATGCTAGATCATTATTAAATTCGTAGTTGAACAGTCCAAGGTCAGGTTAGTTAATTCATAATTCTGATTAAATCAAAACGCTCATTAAGCTGGCAAGTCGAGGGTAATTTTGACAACAAATTTTCCACGGATTTTTGGGCTAAAATTGGCAACCTGTATCTCCATTCATGTCTAGTTAATTTGTCCATGTCCGGGTCGCGGCTTCCAGGACCCGACAATTGGTAGCAGAGATTAAAAAAAAACTCATTAAATTGTTGTCATAATGCCCTGATAAGCTTCCCACGTCTATTTTCAACAAATCTGTGAAGAAAGAGTTAATTTTCAACCGTGAAAGACCATTTGCAAGCTTGCCTTGCAGACGTTCGCCACCTGTCTTTGCAGGCTTGCCAGTTACTTAGCGTCATTTTCTAAGTAGGTAACCATCACATATTAGTCTCATATTTTGTGTATTCATAAACAATTTCGTAATGTAAACGGCATATCCAATCTAAATTAATATTTTAGCCCTGTTTAATAAACTTCAATTTCGGCTCCTAAGTCCATTTTGTGTAATTCAGCAGTCCTACCAAGTACGTATATTTTCATGATTCATGACGACTTTTTCATAACAACAAACTTAGGTTTATTTAAATCATAACCTTGAAATGTATAAAATATTTTACCGTTTAGCATTATTTTGCTCATTTCTGTAAAACTTAGCTTCCATTCCAGTTTCGTAGGTATGGGTAATCAAATTGCGACAATAGGTAGGCCTAGCCCAGAAATAATTTCTTTTATCTCCTAAACAGTTAATTTTTCATATCTGTTTCATCAAATTAACGTTTGAAAAGTTACTTCTACATCCTGAATGCAGCCAAAAAAAATTAGGCTACTAGATTAAAAAAAAAAAAACATGTCTGTCCATGGGTCAAATAAGGTATAAGGAAAAATACTTCCATTCTTAGGTTATTAGCCGTCATTGTCCTTGTGCCCACAAGATAGATTAGTTCTGTTTGACCCAAATCTGTGGTAAAGCAATTATTCAGCCTATCATTGAAGCCAGTAATCAGGTATTTCTTAGCGGTTTGAAGCCTCTAGCGCCTATGGGTATATTTTCTGCCGTCCCTGTCAAGGCCAACCGTTGCCAGCCTGATTTCAACTTATCATTGCAGCAGTGAACCCACGTAAGTAAAGTGTTCTTTAGGTTATAGTTTTAAATACTATTATGTTTAAATTGTTTTAGGCTAACTTATATTTATTTTTATAATGCCTCCAACCAATTTTGTACTCTAGATGTTTTTATTTCCCGATGGATTACCCCTACCATTTCAGTCCCCCATTTAAAATACGATGCAACTTATTCAAGCCCACAATTTTGTGATGCAGGGTTATGAGTATAATATCCTATGAATGTAAAAAAACCTTGTGATATTTTGAAAATAGTTTAGGCAGGACATTTTTTGCAACTAGGCCTTGCATTCAATATGTTTCCTTCTCTTAAAAACCAAAAATTGATTAGGCTAACGAAGTTCTTGATCTTGGAAACTCACCTTCTGTGGGTCAATGTCAGACTAGGCCTAAATAAAATCTTAATAGGCTTTGGTTAAGGATGTAGAACTCATGCATTGCACCCAAAAAATGACAGTAAATAGGCCTAACTTATGAATTTTATTCAAAGGATAGCTTCTCTTATATTATTTCGGCCTAGTAGGTATGCGAACACCCTTCTCAAATACTGCTTAAGTTTAATGTAAGGACCTGTAGGCTACCCAAAAATTAGTAATGGTTCCTTACTTCGCATACCGTTTCACAGTAGGAAATAAATAAAAGTAAATAAAAAATAAAAAAAAAATAGAAAAATACAAAAAATGTGATGCATGAGTTTGCCCTAAACCAGTAGGCTGGTCCCACCTTCCCAAATTTTTCAAGTTGATTTCACCAGTACCAAGATCATATAGATTTGTCGCCTAATTAACTTAATCCTATTGTCTTATGGAATCTTTTATTTTCTTTACACACCGAAACTTAAGGTGTTACTTAAGCTGCACCAACGACGCGTTTCATTGCCTTTGGTTATCGCCCAACACCCCCTCTTCTTATTTAACCCCACCCTGAGACCCCGAAGAAATAATCAAATTTCTAATGTCAAATATTATTTTGCTAGGAGATTCACAATTCTGCAGATATAAAAATTTCTTACACAAAGGTTCAGTAAATAAATTATTAACTGTTAACCACAGTGTTTGTGTTTCTGGAATTACAACGGCTGAGCTTAAGAATCTTTTAAAAACAGCAACAACACCTCCCCCGTTACACTCAACCGTTGTGATGTGCATAGGGACCAATGACATCTTGCGCAATACACCCTTGAAAACTTTCAAAAATCAATTTGTGTCATTGTTGAGACTTGTAAGAAAACTTTATTCACCTAACCTTTTTCTTATCCTGACCATACCGAAGTTTCAACGTTTTACAAACAACTGTGAGGTACTTGGACGAATTGATGAAATAAACAAATTTATAGCAACTTTACAGACAACTACCACTCGCATTTTACGACTTCCTACATCCTCCTGCAGCGCAAGCGAATTTTTCGAAAGGAAATACTACCCTTCTGGTAGGCTTGATGGAATTCACTTGAATTCAAATGCCTTTTTGCATTTAACAAAATCAATTCAAGCTGAAATAGCAGCATGAATTGAATTCATCAATAGAAAAACTTAAGCTAATCGCCTAAGCTAACATAACCTAATAGTTAAACTAAATATTTTCTTTTTCTGTCATTAAACAGTAAAGCTATCAAACATATTAATAAATGATTATAGGCCTAATAATAATAATTATTATTATTATTTATTTTACTTTAATATAAAACAAATAAATGGTTTTTATAAATAAATTGCAAAAGCACTTAGGGTTTTGTTTAACTTTTCTATTGCCAACCTTGGTTCTAGCAGAAGTGCTATCAGCATCGATGCGCCAAATTAGACTTTGATTTTTTTTTCTTTTCCTTTTGCTTCAAAAATGACTGTAACATCTATCATTTTAAATCCTAAACATTATTACATATTATCGTAACATGTTTATGTGAACTTACCAATATTCCAACCAACCTTTATAACAATATAACCAGTTATTACATCCCAGTTATCGCCACCTAACCTTTTATAGTCTGAAACCGAAATAGGGACTTGTTCTGAATTTTAGCTGGGTCATTCGATCCAAACTTAGCTCAGGGCGAGTAGCATATCAAGGATCTCCCTGGATGGGCTGTCACTTAGTACACCAAACCGCGTAGTTTAGATGAACGAGCATTTGGCATTGTTAAAAAAAAAACAAAATAAAATAATAGACTGAAAAGGTGACTAAATGAAAACCTTGACACCTTACCTCCTAACCTTGTATACCCTATTATTGCACATGAACAGAAAGAGGTACAGCTGTGTAAATTCCATTGTAAGTCGGGTACCAACCCCCCCTTGTCGGCCCATTAGCCTGTGGCAGCCATGGGTATGCGATGAGTGGCAAAACAAAACCTCTTATCTCATGCCCATGGTGTCTGGTAAAATCACCACTGGTGCCAAAAGCAAAACCAGTAGAGTGATACTAGACGCCCGCGATGCGTCGGCGGGGAAATGGAAACAAATGATAAAAGGAGATCATCCAGACAGTGCAATAAATCTTTCCTTTCACCTTCCTTATTCTGTGCACAAAGATAAAAGAAAATAAAAAAAATAAAAAAAGGCCTTTTTAACTAATGCCATTTGCTCGGAGGCCTCACTCCCCAACTAAAGCAAACGACGAGATTAATATCCCTCAAATGCGTAGTTAGGCTATAGCGAAACCAAATATGAACCTCCCCTCACCAACACAACACAAGGTGGTCTTGGAGGGTCGTGAGGTTCCGCATGGATGGCGTATCGTGTTTAGGTGTGACAGCTCCGTCGGGAGATACCACCTTGGACGAATAGGTCAACTGCTGGTTTTCTGTTCAGATGTCGTTTTCCACTTAGCTCAGGGGTTGTCAGACTATATTCCTTATCTTTCCCACATGAAATTTTCCTAACAACCTACTAACACCCAAAAAAATAAAAAAATAAATAATTAAACAAAGAAATTTGAAACATAGGGATTGGGTAGTTCTTTAGCTAGCTAACCAAGGTCAAGGTATCAATAATCTAACTAACAAATTTAATGATTTTTTTAAAAAAAAAAAAGATGGTTTTTAATTTGTTGCCTTTCCAATATTTTCTAAAAAATAAATAATAATAATAACTTCTCTTCAGTTACCTCCCCAACATCTCTTTGGGACCCCTCCCAAAGGAAACATGTTTATGAAATATCCAATGTCAACATATGACTTAAATAATATCCCAGACACAGTTGCATGGGTAAATACCCTTACTGCTCCCCAAGCGAATGCGCAATGCATAGCTTGGGGCATCACTCCAGCATCTACTCTGGAGGAAAACAGAGTAATAATCAAACAGTTCATCAGAGGTGTCAAAGCTTCTAATTCTGATCCAGACAAGGATGGATCTTCACCAAACGAATCGAATCCACAGACAGCAAACTTACTCAACTTAGATCAGATTCCTGTTACAACGGCAGTGACTACTTGCCTGCCTTCCACTATACCGGAAGCTACAACTGTCTCAATTTTAACATCCACTACACCATCTACTTCGACTACTTACGCCACCTTTGGTCCAACAATGTCAACCCATCCTGCATTACAAACCCTAACTCAACCGCCGAACCCTATGTTCAACCTTCCACCACAGCCCTTAACTTTGGATCCCACTTTACAAACCTTAATACAGTCTCTCCAAGCAATGACACTAAACGCAGTATCTCAAACCACAACATCACTTGCTGAACAAATAAAACAAATCAATCCTGTTCAAACCAAAGAGGACAAATGCCCACCCTATGTAAGGGACTTGCTTAAGGAACTACCCAAATCATCAGGGGAAAACAAACACGAAACAGTCACTTTTCTAAAAAGGTTACATCAAATCATAGACATGAAATTAATGAAAGATAAACTCATAATATTAAATGTTGTCCCGTACACCACAAACAGACTTCGGGAATTCTGGATGTCAATAGTAGCTCAAAACCTTACATGGCAACAAACGCTTGAAAGCCTTAGAGAAAACTTTTTTACAACAGAAACCCTTAGGGAATTGCAAAATCAGTATCTATATAGGCCACAGCGACCAAACGAACATTTGGCAGATTATGTAAAAGACATTCAAATTCTATATACTATTCTGTCGCCGAAAACACCTGACACTGAGGTTTTCCAAACCATTTTCAGAGGAGTAAACCCTCAAACTAGGACCACTTTTGCAGGCCTTAGGCCTATGACCACAATCCAAGACTTAATGAATGTTGCGCCCCTCTCTGCCAGTTTAGTCACCCAATCAGTACCGGTAGCTTCAAGTCAACACCCAATCAGTACACAACCCCCGGACAGGTACCCTAATAGGCCACGCCAACAATATTCACCAAATAATAACCAATTTCAACCCAATTGGCGACATCGTCAAAACCCAGTTAGGAACAACTATAACTACCCCGTTCCAAACAACTCAGGTCCACCAGTTTTCCCTTACAATAACAATCAATATCGACCAAGACCACCAATGAATTATCACCCACCAGTGGGATTTTACCCCCCACCCCAAAATTTCAATAGCAACTACCCACATCCAAGACAACCCAACTCAAATAGGCCACCACCCAACTTCTACCAGCGGAATTTAAACCCCCGCTGGGGAGGTCAATAGGCAGCACCCTTCCCTACAGTATTAAGCCTGCCTCATGGAATCATAGTGTTCAATATTACCAACCATACAGGCCTCATCCACAATCAACTCCCAAATTCAAGTCAGAAAGCACTAGTAATAGCAACAACAACCACCAAGTTAAAATAAGTAGCAAATCCTTTTTATCTATTAAATTTCGCAAACATATTACCTCAGCCTTAGTAGACACCGGAGCGTCCTGCTCAATCATATCTCAAGAAGTATTTGATAAAATTAAGACGACCAAGGGAGTCGTATCAGAACAACCAATTAAAGTCACTACTTCGGCCAATACTGCTTCAAATCATCCATTGCCTTTCAAGTACCGAGTAAAATTACATTTTAGAGTTCAGTATTTGTCTTGGTCATTCCCTTTTTACGTAGCTGAAAACTTACCTGTGAAAGCCATTCTAGGACTAGATTTTGTGAAATACACTAGAGCAATAATCAATATAGCTAAAGAAACTATAGTTTTCCCGTACACCCAGCCCTTGATTCTTTCATTTAGTCATAATGAATCCCCAGATCAACCAACAGTGGACGACGAAGGCCCTAAGTTTGGAGAGAATTTAACTAGGGACCAAATCCAGAAATTACAGGAAGTAATTAATCTTTTCCCAAATACAATAACCAAAAAATTAGGAAGAACCAATCTTATAAAGTATCATATCAACATCAAGCCAGGCCACCTGGTGAAATCACGGCCTTACCAGTTTTCCCCCCCAAAGACTGAAATATTAAGACAGCATATCGACGAACTTCTAAAGAATGGAGTAATTAGAGAATCAACATCCCCCTTTTCATCTCCAGCTTTTACTGTTCCCAAAAAGGGTGGTAAAACCCGCATGGTAGTAAATTATAAGGCTTTGAATTCAGGTCTGTCACTTGAAGCAGTACCAATGCCCACTCTAGACTCTGCCTTTCAACATCTTGGCAAGGCCAAGTGGTTTACTTTGTTAGATTTAAACTCGGCTTACAACCAAATTCCCCTTGATGAACAGTCTAAACAATACACTGCCTTTGTAGTTCCCTGGGGGCTCTACGAATATAATTTCGTTCCATTTGGAATCGCAAACGGTAGTATGGTCTTAACTGATTTAATGAACAAAGTAGTAGGAGATTTAAAGTTTAAGTATGTTTATTCCTTTTTCGACGACTTAGTAATTTACTCTAATTCATTTGAGGAACACCTTACCCACATTAAGGAAGTACTGCATCGCCTCAGTAAAGCAGGCCTCACCGTCAACCCAACCAAAATGACAGTAGCTTCTAACGAAATTGAGTTTTTAGGTCATGTCATAAAAAATAACTCATTGACTATTAGTAGGGAACGGACCAAACCTATTGATGATTTTCCCGTGCCCAAGACCTTAAAACAACTATCTAGATTCCTGGGGATGACAGCCTTTTATTCTAAATTTATACCCAACTATTCTAGCATTGCAGCACCTTTGAACAAACTAAAGAAAAAAGGAGAAAAATTTGTTTGGGGTAAAGAGCAAAACACCGCCTTTCAAAAGCTCAAGGACGCACTAACTTCATCACCAGTTTTAAAAATGCCAAATTTTGATTTGCCTTTTGTAATGCACACAGATGCCAGCAGAACTAGTCTAAGTGCTGTAATTTCTCAAAAGTATGACGATCAACTCTTCCCTGTTGCTTACGGTTCCCGACCGACTAATATCCATGAAAAGAATTACAGTGCCTTCGAACTAGAAGCGTTAGCTATAACTTATTTTCTCGACAAATTTAGAGTATATTTAGAACATCGCCACTTTGACCTTTACACAGATAGCAATGCGTTAACCTGGCTCTTAAACCATCCGAGACAAGTTGGCAAAATTGCTCGATGGATCACCTTAATCAACTCTTTTCAATTTACGGTTTATCATATTCGTGGGCGAAGTAATGTAGTAGCTGATTGTTTGAGTAGAATGTTCGAAGAAACTCCCCCAGTAGCTTCAAACATCACTAATCAAAATGTAAAACCACAGCAAGTAAACGTTCTTTTCAAAATTCCGGAAGCTTTTAAAGACTTAAAAGAATATCAGGCAGAAGACCAAGACATTCAGAAAATAATTCGTAGCTTAAAAGGAAAGAAACCACCCCCCAACTACTCTGTAAATAACGACATTTTAGTTCATAAAAAACCAAACCAAACTAAACCTAGAATAGTAGTCCCAGATCGCCTTATTCCGTTGTTGTTTAAATACTACCACTTAGCCCCTAGTACAGCTCACTTAGGCATAAAAAAAACTTGGTCCCGGATAGAACCCAATTTTTGGTCACCCACCTTAAAGGAAACCATATCCAACATGGTTAGGTCTTGTACACCTTGCCAGAGATCAAAACAAGCCCCTAATACCCGAACTGGCCTCCTTTCTTCTGAAGTCCCAACACAGCCTTTTGAAAAGATCTTCATCGACCATATTGGACCCCTTCCTAAGTCACGCAAAAACAACCGCTATATCCTGACAATTGTAGACGCCTTCTCTAAGTACGCAGTTTTCCTGCCCGCCAAAAACACAACAACCAAAACCACAGTCAACCTTTTGCAATCTGGTTTGTTTGCCTACTTTGGATTCCCTAAATTTATAGTTTCTGACAATGTCTCTTCATTTACTTCTAGAGAATTTTCTGATATGTGTCTTCAGTTTGGCATTACTCATATTACTACGACTCCGTATTACCCGAATCCTAGCCATGCCGAAAGAGTGAACAAAAACATTAAAATAGCCATCCGCATTTTTCATTCAGAACATCAAACTGACTGGGATAAAAACCTCCACTTTTTCCAGATTGCATTCAATTCAGCGAAACACTCGAGTACCGGATACTCTCCAGCCGACTTATTTCTTAGCTTCCAGATTAAGCATCCACTTGAACTTAATTGGAATCTAGATCAGCTACTCCCAAGGAATCATAACCCACAACTTCAAAGAGACAGATGGCAAAAGGCTCACCATAATCTCACTAAATCACACCAAGCTAGGCAAAAACAATACAACAAAGGGCGGACCCTCCCATCATTCAAAGTAGGAGACTGGGTCATGTTTAGGCTTCATCACCAAAGTAAGGCGGCGGACAAAATCAATGCCAAGCTCCTCCCACTTTGGTCCAAACCTACAGTCATCCAAGCCTACACCTCTCCAGTTACAGTTATATTAGTAGATCCTTCCACGGGTAAGGTGGTTAGAAGAGCACATGTCTCACAATTAAAAAAGTTTTTCCAACCAAACTTTCTCCAAAAAGAAAAACCCCAACAAGAAAGTAGGACCCGACAACAAACTAACTGATATCTCAGTTGAACCTCCCTGATATGTATGTTGTAACTGACCCTCGGCAGTGATATTAGGTTAAGTTAGTTATAGTTAATTTAGGCCAAATCAAATCACAACCCAAAGACACAGCTGGCCGCGGTGCCCATCTCGCCCCTTCTGTGACTCAGGTACTGCTTCGCGTAGGCTGTGCCTTCAGAGGGTGGTGGGTGTCCTCGACCCGCTGTGTCATCTTCTCCGAGCAGCAGCTCTTCCCTGTGGCATTGGATTAGAGAATTTTTTTTCCCCCGACATTTTAGGGTTCCCCTTTTAAGCCTGTGTATTGTGCTGAAGGCCCTTTTTTTTTTGAATTTTTTTATTACTTCTAGCACAATGCATAACCAATGCCCATGGGGAGGAGCGGATTGTTCCCCTTGACTAACTGCAGCAGGTCAAGGATACAAGTGCTCATCACTCAGTAATTGCCACCCTCAACAGTTACAATAGTTTCAGTCCCCATCAATTTGTTATTTGTCATTTACTTATTTAGGTCTATGCATTTATTTATTCATTTATGCATTTATTTATTCATTTAGACATTTATTAATATATGTACTTGTGATTCTCATGATCTGTGTATTATTTATTATTGTATTTGCTTATGGGATCCCAAAATAATTCTTACCATTATTATTGGTAAAATTAACCTGACCTAACCGACATGTACTTAACCTTTTTCTAAATGTTAAACCTAAGTTCTCAAGTTTCAGATTGCAGTAGTTATCTCGCACTCCCCAGCTTCCTTTTTTTTTGCTGTTTTTGGGGGGAGGGGGGGAGATCTGTGGGATATCCACATTTATGCCGTTGGTATACCTGCACCCTCAGCTGACAGAAGAAATGAATGATCATTTAGTTAACTATCCCTCTGCGCATGCGCCAATTCAAAATACCGCCAACGGCCCAACTTCAAGCTCTCTTCTCCACCAGCTATCGCCGGTTCAACATCATTTGGTCAGGTATCTAAATTAACATTATGGGTTGCTAGGTACAGATTCCGAAAGGAGGGGTTTTGGGGGATGAGGGTTTAGGTTAAACCAATTGGCAACTAATCGGTCCACAGATTCTAAATTCCAAATTGGTAGGGTTATTGTTAGCCATGGCACTTAAATTTCATTTTCAGGCTTAGTTGTCCAAGCATGCTAGATCATTATTAAATTCGTAGTTGAACAGTCGAAGGTCAGGTTAGTTAATTCATAATTCTGATTAAATCAAAACGCTCATTAAGCTGGCAAGTCGAGGGTAATTTTGACAACAAATTTTCCACGGATTTTTGGGCTAAAATTGGCAACCTGTATCTCCATTCATGTCTAGTTAATTTGTCCATGTCCGGGTCGCGGCTTCCAGGACCCGACAATTTATTGTCATATTTCAGTGGCCTAAGCAATATGAAATTTATCTTGCCAAAAGCTTTTTTATTTTACTTTTTTTTGGTAGCCTAAATATATTACCAGACGTCACTATACTTTTTAAAATTTCTAATTTCAATAAATTTATTTCCACAAACAAATTGACATATTAACTGTTATGACAAAATAGAAATGAAATTATATAAATAACACTAAAAAAGCAAGAAACTAATTGAAGAAATTATATTGGTCTGAACGCGGACACAAGTAGATTGTAAAATTTATTTTTAGAAAACAAGCAATTTGATTTGAACTGGTAAAAAAAGGCAAAAAAGTGAGGTTAATTGGGAATGGTAAAAACAGAAAACTGTTCAATGGGGGATAAACTGGGGGTGATGCACTGGTGCCAATGTATCTTTATAGGAAGCTATATATGAGCTATATATCTATATGTAGCTAAATAGGAAGACGTGGATTTCTTGTGTTGTCTGTGTGTGGACGGTAATATTACATTAAAAAATACTTCTGTAGTTTTAACCATGTTTAAAACATACATCAGTGTAATAAGTAGTTTCTCCTAGCATTCAATCGGTTTATTTACTCAATTAGTACATTAAAGTGTTCTTAAAACCCCTATCTGGACTTTTCTTCGATTGTTGGAACAGATAGTGATTTATATTCTCCAAACTCATTCTTCTCCTTGTTCACCGGGTGCACTACACTATATCTCATACCATCAAAGACAAGCCTTTTTAGCGCACCACTCTCACAGTGCCGGCCTTAGCGAGTGCGAGCTCTGGGCAAGAAAACGTTTGCGAGGCCCCCCAACGCCAGTCCTTCTCAGCGCATTCTTTAATTTTTAAACAAATATTTCATCACATGTAAATTACGTGTATAAGCGATGGGAAATAACATCGTAGTTCTTGATACTCCTCCCATAAGACCAATTAAAAGACCACTAAGCAATGTTAGGGTCTTATTCACAGAGTTTTTAATTCCAAGAGGGAACATCATTACATAGCAAGAAAGATGAGATACAGTTTAACATCTCATTTCCATCTATCCATGTATTATATTACTTATATAGAAAACCTCCCAACTTTTTAGACCGCAAATCTCTAACTATCTTTTACAAATCTGCCAAACTGCGTTGAATACTATTAAATTGAGACACTTATTGATTAGAAAAAATTTAAGTAGGAGGGTTGGGAAATTCCCGTGAACTTAGTACCTAAGTTGAGACTTGTAGGTGGTCTCCTCACTCAACAGTTTGGCAATTGTGTCGTGTGACGCCACTGCTACTACTGTGAAACATTTTGTAATTCAATGGCAATAACCTTCCGCATAGAACGGATGAAACTAAGGGGATATTAATTCACTGCTACTTCCCTTCGGTACCTAGTGATTACGGAGTTTAATTTGAGTGTTTCTAGTGGTTCATACATTGTGTTCTATAGCCAAATGCAAACCATATAACTTTATCAAATAACCTAAAAGTGAAGATCATACTTGGCTTACCGTTTTGCCGCCTTTTTAAGTTGCAGTTTTATTATTACATGTAATCATTCTCATGGTTGAATAAATATCTCTGTGCTGTTTATTGTAATTTTATTATTTGTTGTCACCTATTTTAAACATTTAAAAACTCCTATCAGAAGCGCGAGGCCCTCCCAGGCGCGAGGCCCTGGGCAGCCGCCCCTGTTGCCCCCCCCTAAGGCCGGCACTGCACTCTCATACAAAAGGTATCATTACCGTCGAAAGACATTTTGAAGACTGTAAACTATAGATAGAACATTCTATAGCCAGTTCAGTGTAGTGAACTAGAGAAAGAACATTCTATAGCCAGTTCAGTGTAGTGGCTGAATTAAATTATTTATTATGTATACTTATTTAAATAGGCTTACCTGAAGTTGAGTAGGCCATCAGAAACACAAAACACTAAATATTTAAATACCTAACCTTTGAGGGCCCTCCCACAGAAAATATTATTATGTATACTGAAACCTATTGGCTCGCCAAGCTACGCTCGCAGCTCCACTATGTGCATGCCAAGCTACGCTACCATCGGGGGTCAAGAAGCTCTCAGCTATGCCCTCCGCTACCCTCTAGCCTTGCCGCTCCACTGTGTTTTCACCCATAGTCTGCTAGCCCAAGGGCCTTGAGCAGAGGCTTAAGCTCCAGTCCTTGTAGTTCCACCAGCAGTGTTGGTTGGCGCCACCAGTATACATGCACATATATAAACTATTTGTGTCTGTTACAACCGCCGACGTCCAGTTGTGTCTGCTGACCTCTGCCCCTGCTGGGTAGCTCTAGTGATGGTGTTCATGGGGTTCTAGGGGTGGGCGAGTACTCGACAGTCGAGTAATTACTCGAGTAGTTGCTACTACTCGAGGTCGAGTCGAGTAGTTCCAACTACTCGACTAAAACGAGTCGAGTAGTTAGTTACTCCCGCCGTTTACGCGGCGGTCGAATTTACGTGCGATTTACGTTTGTGCGATCGAATTTTACAGACGATCGCAAGTTACGCAAAGCTACATCTGCCTTTTATCCGCAATCGGCAAATTGTTTATCGCAGCTCCTCGCTAGTTTCACAATAAAGCAGCATTTTCTGTTCATTTGTGGCCAGCAAATACGCGCGACTGACTTTTACAGCCGATCGCTAGTTTCGCAAAGTTGCATTTCGTTTATTTACGATCGGCAAATACACGCGATCGTTTTTCGCGACGATTTGCCGATTTTCGGCGATCGGCAAATACGCGCTCGTATTTCTCGGCCGACCGCGACTTTAGCAACGCTACATTTGCCGATTTTCGGCGATCGGCAAATACGTGCGATCGTATTTCGCGGCAGATCGCGAGTTTTGAAAAGCTACATCCGCGGTTAGCCGCGACCGATAGAAATGCGCTATCGATTTTCGCAGCCGTCCACGAGTTTTTCATAACAGTAACCTCGAAAATATTTCATTAACTCATAGAAGAATGGATTTTGACAGTTATCTAGAAATACCAGATTCTGAGAGATGTCTCTGAATTCGGAAATTGAAAACTGACAGCAGCTATATTTAGCTCTGACCTACTTTAAATTTGTAATTATATTTTATCTTTGAAATGATACTCAGCCTTCATTTCTGTCTCATTTGATTTGTAAAAATGAGAAGAAAGTTGTGGACTTCATAGGTAAAGTGGACTTTATAAAACAATTAGGTTTTATAATTTTTGTATTGGGGGATATCTGATTCTTATCTGGTCGCAGCTGTGTCACTCATGCTCAAGTGATTGGATGTCAAAAACAATAGTTCAGCAGTCAGGCAAGGCACGGGTTGGGTTTAGAGAAGTAAACAAATAACTGGGCACAGCTCTCCTCCCTGATGTTTTTAGTTCTTTCTTTCACAATTTCTCTGCTAAGGTTTTAATTAGGGCCAACAATTATTTTAGGTAAAATATAAAACTGTTTTTGATTGTTTAAATAGTAGGCTATTAATTAAATCTTATTACTGCTAAATTTTACAACTATGCATATTCTACATAAATTTATTTTGTGATGTTACATTAACTGATTTGTTATTTTGAGTGATTTTTTAGCATAGTCAACTTATTCATTTAAAAGGAGGGTTTATGCAATGTAGGGGTATTACAATAGAATTTTATTTTTCCAAGAAATATATAAAAACATAAGCTTAAATAAAGTGGACCAATTTTATAAGTAAAATTGAAAAAGGATTTTAGTTGAAAAAATTAAAATTTCATTACTTTTCACAAACAACTACTCGACTCGACCTGACTCGATACTCGAGTTTTTGGCTTAATACTCGACTCGACTCGACTCGACATCAAAATCCACTACTCGCCCACCCCTATGGGGTTCACAATTCAGTTTAACTTGTACATATAGATGATGCTACCTAGTCCTCTACGACTTTGTTGTCCAACATATTATTTTAACATGAAACCTATTATATATATCTTTATATGTGAAAAACCATGAAAAGTACAGTAGTATTTATTTGTATGTACCTTGTTATCTAATTAACGACTAGACCTAAGTTACACATAATACATCACATGTATTAGCCAGCCTATGTTTTTGCCTGCCAGTCTTAGTACAGCAATATACTCAGGTTTTACAATCAGTAGTTTAGTTAGCACTGAGAGTAATATAAAACCATTTTTAGACACAAAGAAAGTGATGAAATAGTGTGTGAATCTATATAATAAATACGCCAACACAAAATTTGTCTTATGAACTCCTCCGTCATTTCTTAACAGATTTTGATCATTGACGGCTCATTGGAAAGAGCGTGTCGCGTAGATTTGCAAACTGGCCTTACATTTTTGAAAAAGTCCCTTGGGCTCTGCCCCATTGGCTTTTAAAGTTCTCATGTTATCCTTATGAAGAACATAATTGTTTACATTTTGATCAGCTGGATAATTTAATTGCTGTTATTTTTTAATTTGTGTAAACATAACCCTCAAGACGGATCGTGTTAGCATGATTGTGTTTTAAATTTGTCGCCATTTGAATTATCGCTCTGCTAGAGTAGCGCACGATTCCGTGCGCTCGGATCCACTAGTAAATAATATTGTACCAAGTGGTGATGACATCCAAAGCAATTTCTACAAGCTAGTTGTATGAACAAGATTGATTTGCTAAACATTTCACGAAAATTTAAGTGTAAATTGTTTAAAAAAATGGTTATACTTAGCTTTAGACTAAAGTGGAATTGATATGCAAACTTAAGTTTTTCCGTAGTGCAGAAAACTAGGGCAACATTTAACTCCATAAAAATGTACACACTTTTTCTTAATTCCTCAGCGTGATAATAATTAAGTTATTGTGTTTAAAGTGAAATTGTTTTACACCTATGCCTAACTTTACATTTCAGTTCAAGAAACTTCTGTTCTACTTAAAAAGCAAATTAAGTGTCATGAAATTTGAGAAAAAGTGACAGGTTTTGTCTTCAACAAATTGAGATAGTTCAGGCGCTCCAATGTGATATATTTTTCAGACACCTTGGGAAGGAGGATCATACAAGTTGAGGATGATTTTTAAAGATGACTATCCTTCCAGCCCGCCAAAGTGTAAATTCGAACCTCCGCTCTTCCACCCAAACGTTTACCCCTCAGGTACGAAGATAAACTTTTAAAATCTGCAAAAACATCTAGTTTTCTCTGGCCTTTAATAGATTTTTAGTTTTAATTTTAGGAATGTCAAAAAACTAGTCGACTCCATGAACAAAAATATGCCCATTTTTACTATATCTTATTATTAATTCATCTCTTATTCTAATAATGAGGATACAGTAAGCATTATTACAGTGGAGCATTTGCCAATTTTAGGAATAGGGCTGGCTACTTTACGGTTGGCCTGCCTGCATTGTTTCGGGACCTTTTTAGTTAGTTTACAATTACATATTAAAATTTTGCCAGAAATCGAACATAGACCTGAGGAAACTTGAAAACCCTATCTAACTGTGAATGATTACTCAGTGATGATAGCATTGATAGAGGCTGGTAAGTGCACCAATCATACCTTGATATCTAACCAAAAGTAACAAGTAACAAGTGATTAGATAATGGCCTCACTTTATCAACAACAACAAGAAAAAGTGTTTTGTTGGATTCCCAGGGATAAATGAAAACCATGTGAGAACTGAAAGGATGGATTGTTTTGTGATGAACAATATTTAGAGTGTTAAAACAAATGCAAAACAAAATTACAATTGAACGACCAACATTTGATTTTCAATGCGGCCAGACATCTGAAAAACAGTTCTGGCCTAGTTTTTAACCAGCCTGTTGCCCCCATTACTGCCTGTGTTGCCTCTTTCTTAATAAGCTCACTTGATGCAGGTCTAAAGAGTGAGCTTTATGAGAGAAAGTGTGAATGAAAAAATAGTATCAAAAGGGCATGAGTGTTCCAGCTGAAAAGAATGGAAGCTAAATTTGTTTATATCCGCTGCAATTGTAGGTTTTCTTGGGGTCCGATGACTCGTTAAATACTTAAAGTAACCTCTACCTACATTTTAATGTTTTCTAACATAAAAATTTTGAACTTTGAGCAAATTGGCTATATTAAATAAATAGGCTTACTTAAGTAAACTAAAAATTAACCATACGATGATTCATTGATTCAAGAAATACTCTGCTTTATTGTTTGTTCATTAAAATGGGAGATTATTGTGTAATTGATTTGGTCCGCTGCAGGCACCGTCTGCCTGTCCCTGCTGGACGAGGAGAAGGACTGGCGGCCGGCGATCACGATCAAGCAGATCCTGCTCGGCATCCAGGACCTGCTCAACGAGCCCAACATCAAGGACCCGGCGCAGGCCGAGGCCTACACCATCTACTGGTAGGCTACTCACCAACCAGCAGATCACAGAAAAAAGTCACACGACATAATGCAAAGATAAATCTATTTGGGTGTGTTTGTTTGTGCCTGGGGTATTTTGATCGGGAGTGGCCATCTACTGGTAGGTAATGGTTACACTTGGTGTGGTAATCTTGAGCTGTGGCTTACTCCTTTCCTCGAGCTATCAGACATTATTTACTATAAATTATCTAGTTCAATAAACAGTGTAAAAATTTATTGCACTAAACTTCAACTGTGTTGAATTTATGATTGAAATAATTCTCCACAGAATGCATACATGTTCAATTAACTTAAAAGGTACGTGGGACAGAGCCCTGAAGTCGGATTAAAAATTTTATTCCACACAATCCTAGTTCTAACAAATATGAACACAAATAAAGAAGAATTATCCGTTTTGGTGCAAATGTTAAAAAGTTATTGAATGATATAGAAATGGGATTGATTTTTATTTATGTAGATTGTCTTGCCTCATCCCCTGATTTAATCCCCTACTCTAATGGATACTTTTATTCTTTATGAGCACAGTTTATCTAAATATTTGTATGTAACAGCCCAATACTTGGCTCGTCATTGTTGTGCAAAGATTTATGAGTATTTTATTGCCCAAACCTTGGAATTACAATAATTGCTATAGATTAATAATTACAAATGACTATTAATTTCATTTATCAACGGCAGTAATCAATTCCACATTTTGACACAGTATTGCTATATTACATTTTGCCATATTCTTGTGTCCAAATTTGTTCAAATGCATGATTGTCTCAGAGCATCCAGTACCAAGTCAAAATAAAGATACAAGTGTGGTCGTAAATCATAAAAACATCTATTCAGTCACTAAACAATATCCACATGTCAGCTAACCCTCCAGAGGTCGCTTAGAATTAAAAACGTCGTCTCTCGCTCAAGGAGGTTGCGTCCGGGTTTTAAATAATGCACAAAATGTATTCTAAATACTTACGTTGTTTAAAATAAAAATAGAATATGAGAAAAAAATAGTTTTCACGCTATATCTCTGCAAAAAAGGGGTGAAAATTGCAAAGTTAGTATAACAATGTAACTATTATTATAAAACACATGGTGACGCTCAAGGAGGTTTCCTCAGGGTAGCGATCGAAAACGCTCACGGAGGAATCCTCCGGAAGCTCAGGACAACGCTCACCAAACTGACCTCAGTCGGTTAAATTGGAGGGCAGGGCGGTCAAATGCTTTAGGAGGGACGGGCAACAGCTACACAGAAGGACAGCGCTGCCAACCCCAAGATAAATATTTCCCACTACAACAAAAATTTACCCGGAGGATTCCTCCGCTTAGCGTCCCCTCGAGGGTTAAGAAAAGTGCCAAATAAAAGCCTTTAACTGTGGCACAATTGTTCATTGGTACAAAATGAGTCGTGTAGCAAATATCTCTAGATATTATGCTTTTCAAACAATCTTTCTGATAGATTTTCGAGAGCGTTTGGTAACACATTGAACATTTTCAGGCCTGTCGCAGGGAAGCAGATCATATATAGATTTGGCCCTGGGATATCAAATTGGTCTTCATTGACTATTCGAATTTTTACATCAAGTGTTCCCTTAGCTCGGAGTTGCGGGGGCTTTGTCCCGATGGACATGAAGTTCCTAGGATTTTTTTTTTAAATTAGATTGCTGCATGTTGCTATTAAAAAAAGGATTGCATTTTGCTGTCAGATGAAGGGGTCCCACTAACGCCAGTAACGTTGTAAGCGACATAGAGTAAATTTTTCAGGAAATAGAAAAAACATGTAACTGGGAATGTAATGATGTAAACATGTTTTATTTGTTATATATAGGGGTGTGCGAATAGTGATTTTTGAATTCGAGCCGAGCCGAGCCGAGCTTTTTCAAAAGTTTTCGAGCTCGAGCTTTTTTGAGCCGAGCTTTTTAATAATCACCAAATTATAAAGCTTGATTTTAATTTTAAAAGATACAATAGACTAATGTTTGCATACCTTAAGTGAACGCCAGCTCAAAACTAGAAAGCTTATCTCCAAAACAAGTTAATGATCTGTTTTGTATTATTGTTATGTAATTGGCCTCGGCTGTTTTATAGCATTATCAAATAAATAAATTATTGTTACCTACATAATATTGATCAAACTGGCTCAAAAAATAATTTATGTAAAAAAATAAATTTAAAATCTACACTTATAATTTGACTTCCCAATTCCACAATACTTCACGTTAAAATAAATGTTAAACTTCAAAATTATTATAGTTACATATAGGTACTACAACATTAATTTCAAGAGTTGAAAGGACTTAATGGAAAGGTTTTAAAATGGTTATATCTAGTAAAAAATAACATATTTACACTAAGTCAAACACAATATTGTTTTCCTTAATGTTAACTAAGTAAATTTGATTAAAAATAGCAGTTCCAATTAGTTGTTATATAATATTCATGGCTAAACTTATTATTTCAGAATTTAGTCTATGAATGAAATAATATATAACAAAAATAATTTATTGCCATCTTAAAATTAGTTGTATTTCTAAACTTTTGTGAAGAAAATAATCTGCGGTTAAAAAAAATTAGGAAGAAGAAAGATAAGAAATTAAGACAAAATAGAGAGAAAGAAAGAAACAGCTACCCCTCTCACTCTCCTTATCAGTGGCGGGGGGGGGGGGGGGTGGAGGTTGTTTACTACAACTAAGTCCGTCTCTCGGTTTTTTGTCGTTGTCTGACTCACTGCGTGCGTATGTCAGAGAGCGTGAGTTAATTAGGAGATAAGGAATCCTCACTACAAAGTGCAAAAATACTAACTACTTGTCATAAAACTATAAATGACGGCTCATATTTTTTGTCTTATTCTTATTAATGAAATGAGACCAAAATGAAACTTACTTGTACGATATACTGTTTAAGAGATAAGCCATGACACAACAATTGACTTTAATGTCGTATTTTGCGTTCTCCAAGCCAACTAAATATAGCTCAGATTTCCGTCTAAATGGAGGTAATATTTCTTGTTACCTGTCGATGTGTCAATGTCCTTTCCTTATCACTGGGGAATATTTTTTGTTTATGTTTTTTTGTGAGAGAGAAACACTATTTCGGTTTAACGTGTCCAAAAATAGATCGCAATAATTATCTTTCTGATAAGAACTCTCTTATCAAAAGCTCGGCTCGAATGTCAAGCTTTTTCGAAAAAGTCGAGCTGAGCCGAATACTGGAAAGCTTGACCTAAAAAGCTCGACCGGTCGAATACTCGCACACCCCTAGTTATATATAATTATAAAATCATAAAACTAGCCAAACTATAAGGTATTACAATATTATCGCACGTAGTAAAAAAGTTATTACAAAAAAAGTGATTTTGAAATTGCAATAACGTTGTAAATGACAGTCGTTTGCAACGTTGTTGCAGACTTTGCCGCTTGCAACGTTATTGCATGGTAAAACAAACATCGTATATGTAGTGAAAAAAATATTATTACAATATTAAAATACGTATATATGAAGTTACACTCGTTACGTTTGTATAAGACATTCTTGGTTTAATTAAAATAAATATTTAAACGCTAATATTTCATAACAATAAAATTTTAAGTTGTACAGAAAATCGTTGCACTTGGCAGATACAACGTTGTTGCACGTACCTCATGTGGTTGTTGTTTCCCGGGTGCTGGTTTCTTATTTTCATTTATGTACGGTTCCCCAGCATTTCTTCTTTGCTTACGCACATTTCTGGTCCAACTTTCTAACTTAACAGGGTGTTTTTTACTACGATTTAGCCGATTAACATCTGACGGCGACAGAACGGTGCGCGGTGATGTTGCCATTTTTGGCGGTTACAACATTGTTGCAACTGCGGGACCAACAGCACTTGGTTTTCAACCTGTGGTAGTGCTGCCAACACGAGATATCAACGAAAAAATACCCTGCACTGATGCAGCATGTCGTTTACAACGTTACTGGTGGGACCCCTTCAAATGACTTCCTATCAAATTCCTTTTTTAACATTGTTATCTCTAGTAAGAACGATTCGGCCTTCGAACTTAGCCTCGGAACTGGCACTGGCGCTTTGCAAGGGTTGTTGACACAGAAAACCCTATCCTTAGAGTCAGCTGAATTGAAAGAAACTTTAGTTGGGGCCATAAAAGAGTTTGTTATTCAAACCCTTATGTGTGATGTTGCCGATTAGGCCTATACTAGTGCCGCGGCCTTGTTATCGGAGATGACTCTTTTTTTCAGCCAAGTGATGTTTTGATGTACCTAATATAAACTTACTCTGATTTCAGCCAAAACCGTCTTGAATATGAAAAGCGAGTGAGGGCTCAGGCCAGAGCCATGGCGCCTCAGGAATAGTAAACAGTGACTGCACGGGCACGTAACCTCGGACTGGTGATTTTACCCTCATAATCCTGTGAGTGGAAGAACTCTTGACAAAGTGTTGTTCATTGTCCTCTGTCGGCAGAAGTGAAGTGATTTTAATTATTGTATGTTTGTGTTTAAAATTTTATTATTTCTTTCAGTATAGATGGATAATGTCACAAAATAAACTCTGGTAAGTGTGTCTGGTAAACATATGTATGTATTTTGGCAACTGACATTCAGAAGTCAGGACATAAGTGTATTTACATTTAAGTTTTCTATAAGTACTTTATTAAAATTAATTTTTTTCTATTGTGTAGTTTTTTATTTCCCTTTTCTGCTTTAACCTTTTGATCTAAATTTGATTCAATTTTGCAATAGTAACCCGAACAATTATTAGGTCTCAACTAAATCATTTAGTTGAGATCTATTGAAAAGTAGCCAAAAATCCCTCATTTTTCTATGTTTTTTATCTACACGAGGCAGTTAAGGCACGTTTCCATATTGAGCATTTTCCATCAAAACATTGTTTTGTGCTAAACTCCAAGGTCAAGCAAAGAGTTACATGGAAACACTCAAAGATTTTTGGCCAACAAAAAATGATGGGAGCCGATGCATACAGTTTTGAGGAGAGTTCGAAACACACTGGAAATGGTGTCCCAATATCCAGCATAGTTGCGAGTGGAGCTGGGCTTGTGCAGAGCTGCCAATCGTGTTTTATTAAGATTTGTTAGAAATATGTAGGGGTGGGCGAGTAGTGGATTTTGAAGTTGAGTCGAGTATTAAGCCAAAAACTCGAGTATCGAGTCGAGTCGAGTCGAGTAGTTGTTTGTGAAAATTAATGAAATTTTAATCTTTACAACTAAAATCTTTCTTCAGTTTTACTTATAAAATTGGTCTACTTTATTTAAGCTTATGTTTTAGCGAATTTCCCCTATAGGGAAGAAGCTATTACCGTAGGTCTCATGGTAAGACCTAAGCCCGAGACCATGATAACTTTTCGTTTTAGGGCCACCAGAAGCAAAAAACACCATTCGTTCAAATTTTTATATATCTATCTATCTATCTATCTATATATATATATATATGTGTGTCTGTCAGCACGATAGCGGCCGCAAATATGGTCCGATCTTAATGAAATTTGGAACAGACATGTAAAGTGGTAATCGAATGGACGAGTTCGTGAACCAGCCCGATCGGACCACCGGAAGGGGGGGTAAAGGAGGATAAACACCCCCAAAAATGGGTTTTTTGAGTTTTTTACATATAAAAATAAAATTTATCGAATCTTTGTTGGCACCATTGAATTCAGCTCAAAAAAACAAACAATTTAGTGTTTTGAATCATTGCTCTATGTCCATTGGTTACCGAGATATTGAAAGTGGTAAACACAGTACGTTGTCCCTATGCTAACCTTATGGGGAATAAGTAATATTCTATATCTCGCTTATTTCTCAAAATATCTGGATAAAACTTGGTTTGTGGCTTCATCTAGATGTGATCTAATGTATTTTAGTCTAAAATCCCCGAAATTTCAGTTTTTGTGGCAGCAAACCTGCATAATCATTCCCTATGTTATCCTTATGGGAAATAAAAAAATTCTATATCTTACTTATTGTTTAACATTTCTTGACAAAACTTGGTATATGGCTTCTTCTAGTTAAGATCTACTAAATAATGAATTAAAACCAACCAGTTTTAACATACCTGTTGCAGCAAACCTGCATAATCATTCCCCATGTAATTCTTATGGAGATTACAAAACATGTAAAATCTCGCTAAGTTGGATTGAAATACCGTTTGTTGTGTTGCATCTGAAATTCGCTGAGTATGCAGGTCTGCTGCAACGGGGGTATTTAAATATTTCTTGGAAAAATAAAACTCTGATATTGTAACACCCCTACATTGCATAAACCCTACTTTTAATGAATAGGTTGACTATGCTAAAAAATCACTCAAATTAACAAATCAGTTAATGTATTTTGGTAAACACTGCGTTTGACACACAGCGGGGCTGTAGAACAATGTTTTCAGAAAAGTACCCCCTCTCCCCCCCGTGCCTAGCAACCAGCTGACTCTGTCATAGCCAGAGATATAATGCGCGAACTGTAACAAGATCACAAAATAAATTTATGTAGAATATGCATAGTTGTAAAATTTAAGCAGTAATAAGATTTAATTAATAGCCTACTATTTAAACAATCAAAAACAGTTTTTTATTTTACCTAAAAATAATTGTTGGCCCTAATTAAAACCTTAGCAGAGAAATTGTGGAAGAAAGAACTAAGAACATCAGGGAGGAGAGCTGTGCCCAGTTATTTGTTTACTTCTCTAAACCCAACCCCCCGCCCCCTTGCCTGACTGCTGAACTATTGTTTTTGACATCCAATCACTTGAGCATGAGTGACACAACTGCGACCCAGGGCCGCCGAGAGGGGGGGGCAAAGGGGGCAGACTGCCCCGGGCCACAAAAGGAAGGGGGCCACATTTTGAGCTGAGAATATTTTTGAGAGTTATTAAATATTAGAGTTTTCAAATTAAGGAGATCAAAATTAAATATATTAGAAAATACATAAGAAACTTAGTACTTAAAAACGTATATAAATTGAAATTACCTAACTATTCATTTGTCTTAGCTGGATACTATTTCATTTGGTTTTCTGACGTCTCGTCTGGGGCCCCCGAGGTTAAGCCCGCGTTTACACTCTACAACTTGTTTTATGAATTTGTGTTGTACAACCAATTAAACTGATTGGTTTGCACATGTTTAAGAAAGCAATGAAAATTATTAAACAAGTTGTACAAGAAAGCGTGTTTAAAAATAAAAAATCGTGTTTTACAACAACAAAAATTGTGTTTTACAACAAAAAAATTGTGTTTTACAACAGGTTGCAGGTTTCCCGAGCCATGTCGGAAAGATCACAGGAAATTTTTATTTTATAAACTTTTGTTTCACAACATGTTTTAAAACACAAGATCGAGTTTTAAAAACAAAAGTTGTATTAAACATTTTTTACAAACAAAAGTTTATAAAACAAATTGTGTAGTGGAAAGGCGGCTTTAGGCCTGCACCAGACCTCACATTAAACTAAATCCGTACCAAGTTCAGCAATCGTCCAATACCAATCGTCTGCACCCTAAAATTCATCACAAAACCTTTTTTGTAGATGTAGAGGCCTTCGATGCAAGGAAAAGGATCCCTAGCTTTAACTAAATGGTGTATATTTTACAAAAGAGTAATATAATAACATTTACGACTCAAGACGTGACATGAATTTTTTCCATCAGTGATTAACAACTTAAGCTTAGTTTCTCCTCTGAGTTTGAGTTTAGCTACGTGTGAACCAAGGTCTAAAGAAATACAGGTTTCCTCGTACGAAAATTTAAGCAGATCGTGATGCCATCGATCAGCAGACTGAAAGAATGCGCTCGTCTGTAGCCTCAAGCTGGCACAAAAAGAGAACCTATATATCGGTTAATCAGAGAGTAGTTCCTACACACTTTTACCCAATATTAAAAGGCTAGGGCTAGGATACAACCGCAAAAATGATGTCCTGATGACGTCACACGCTCCACAGGCATTACGAGGTTGGACAACAGAAGGAAAACAAGTAAAGTGGTTTAGTAGTTAGGTAGTCTGTGAATTATTTGTATGGTAATTAACTTAAACTGTGTCTTAAATCCTTTTTATCCCCAAGTATAGGCTTATTAGGACCATAAATTATTTAGTCATTTAGTGCTTTTAATCCAAAGTTCTGTGTTATTCAGTAGTCGTATTAAAAAGGATTGTACCTACTTTTAATATTTGTATGTTCTGAATTTTTAAAACTCATAAATCAAAAGTTTAGTACAGACCTGTGATGTAATTGTTTTGTATTGAACAAAATTAAGATATTCAACATTTTTAGATAACAAATTTTGCAATCACCAGATTCTACAAATTTATCTATTTTACAGACAAAGGTAATTTTTATTTACGATATTTTTGTATTGAGGGGCCTCACTCCCAAACTTTGCCCCGGGCCTCAAAATGTCTGTCGGCGGCCCTGCTGCGACCAGATAAGAATAAGATATCCCCCAATACAAAAATTATAAAACCTTAACTAATTGTTTGTGAAGTCCACTTTACTAATGATGTCCACAATTTTCTTCTCATCTTTACAAATCAAATGAGACAGAAATGAAGGCTGAGTATCATTTCAAAGATAAAATAATATAATTACAAATTTGAAGTAGGTCAGAGCTAAATATAGCTGCTGTAAGTTTTCAATTTCCGAATTCAGAGACATCTCTCAGAATGTGGTATTTCTAGATAACTGTCAAAATCCATTCTACGACTTAATGAAATATTTTCGAGGTTACTGTTATAAAAACTCGTGGACGGCTGCGAAAATCGATAGCGCATTTCTATCGGCCGCGGCTAAACGCGGATGTAGCTTTTCAAAACTCGCGATCTGCCGCAAAATACGATCGCGCGTATTTGCCGATCGCCGAAAATCGGCAAATGTAGCGTTGCTAAAGTCGCGGTCGGCCGAGAAATACGAGCGCGCATATTTGCCGATCACCAAAAATCGGCAAATGTAGCCTTGAAAAGTCGCGGTCAGTCGCGAAAAACGATCGCGTGTATTTGCCGATCGTAAATAAACGAAATGCAACTTTGCGAAACTAGCGATCGGCCGTAAAAGTCAGTCACGCGTATTTGCCGGCCACAGATGAACAGAAAATGCTGCTTTATTGTGAAACTAGCGAGGAGCTGCGATAAACAATTTGCCGATTGCGGATAAACGGCAGGTGTAGCTTTTCGTAACTCGCGATCGTCTGTAAAATTTGATCACACAAACGCACACACAAACGTAAATCGCACGTAAATTCGGCCGCCGCGTAAACGGCGGGAGTAACTAACTACTCGACTCGTTTTAGTCGAGTAGTTGGAAATACTCGACTCGACCTCGAGTAGTAGCAACTACTCGAGTAATTACTCGACTGTCGAGTACTCGGGCGCGCCCACCCCTAGAAATATGCGAACTATAATATTTTTAAGATGTGGTACAAATCTGTTCAATAAACTGCTCCAAAAGATTGTTTGTTAATATTTGACCAAATGTTTCAATGTTGTTTGTGAAATTAGGTAGATAATTTTCCGGGAGGAATTGGATGCTAATAATTGCAACTTTTTTTAGTTTTCATTGCTATCAAGTTCAACATTTGAAAATCTACAAATGTAGGAGATTGTCACACCTAATTTACATCTGTAAAAATCTTATTATCCTTGAAGGGAGCACATTCTTTTTCTAATGTGAATGATCGCTTGCAGAGGTTAGTTCCGCATTGTTAAAATGTCATATTTTATAATAAGAAAATAATTATTCAAAGTATCTTTAAGTGTCAAAAGGTGATTTAACATTCTGTATTAAAAACCACACGGTGGAATAGTTAAGCATTTTATGAATTATACTGTTAATGAATGTTTTGTGTAATCCTACTTCCTACTAATAATATTATATATGTGAAAGTATGGATGTTTTTGTGAATATCTGTCTTTCAACCATGTGAAAAATACTGGACCAACTAAACTAAAATTTTTCGGGAATAGAGCCACTATACAGTAGAGTCCCACAAACCCGGACTAATGTGGACCGAACGGTGTTCGGGTTTGTGAAAATTCCGAGTTATGGGGAAATGAGTAAAAATAAAAAAATAAGATTAGTTTCTGTTATTTCTATAAGAAATAATTTATTTATTGTATAGTAAAAAATACGGACACTACATTACCAGTTACAAAAAACCTTAAAGAAAAGAACAAAACTTTTATATGTGTTACACCATGCTTTGGCCTTGAATCTCAGTGCACTTTATTGCTCTGGCAGGCTTTCCGAGCTATCCAGAATTCCGGGTTATCGAAGTCTGGGTTTGCGGGACTCTACTGTATCAGAAAAGGGCATAGGCCTACTCACTTCCTTAAAATCCCCTCCGGCTATATGCCCCGTGAACGTCCTTAGCCTCAATGTTTACATTATAACGATATAAACATTAAAATATACTGAATTGTAAACAGCTGTGAATACTAAAATTTGACACCTCAAAGAGCAGAAGTAAGATCAGCTGTAATTTTTATCGTGAGCGGAGCCACAGGCAACAGCTAATTTCCTAATAAACCTCTTACTACAGTTCGCACATGCTCATTCCGACCAGCGCGAGACTTTTGATACATCAGGGTATGGGGGAGGAGGGGAAGTCACTCCCCTACTCAAGCCCTTTTACTAAACTACTACGAGCTGTATAAGCGAACTTTCAAATGCGACCATTAGGAACGATCTGAAAATTATCTCTGTGAAAGAAGAAGTATCAAGATTAAGTCAAAAATATCAAGAAAAACTTGAAATACATCCAAATGGCCTAGCTATTAATCTTTTAGACAACAGCCAAATAAATAATAGACTTAAAAGTGTCAAACATGTTTTGGAACTCTCGTACAGATTTGTGTAGTTATAAATAATTTGTGAGTTACTTTAAGACGCAAGGTTTGTCGTTGGGCAAGCTCTTGCTCCCGTTCTTATTATATATCCACTTTTTTACTTATTGTTCAATTTACGAATGAACAGATTGTAAAATAAATTACTGTCGAAAAAAAATAAGCGAACTAATATTCAAAACAAAAGTAAAATTCTTGGTTGTCAAAATATATTTAAGGTTATGGTTTGAGGTTTTGTTTACGTAAGTTTTATCTTTGTCATTTCACCTATAAAATTAGAAATATGCATTTTATTCTCCAAATTTGTATGTACTTGTTATTAAATAAGAGTTTAAACTTGAAATAGTTGACTTTCCATAAGTTTAATTCAAAATAATTTTCCCAAAAGTGAACAAATATTGTTTATTTTCTTTGACTGATGACAGCAAAAACACTTTAATACCCCCGTTGCAGCAAACCTGCATAATCAGCGAATTTCCAGTGCAAAACAACATATTTCAATCCAACATAGCGATATTTGACATGTTTTTGTAAGCTCCATAAGAATAACATGGGGAATGAGTGTGCAGGTTTGCTGTTACGGGTGTATTAAAACTGGGTGGGTTTAATTCAATATTTTGTAGGTCTGAACTAGGAGAAGCCATTTACCAAGTTTTATCATGATATGTTGAGAAATAAGCGAGATATAGAATTTTACTTATTTCCCATAAGGTTAACATTGGGACAACGTACTGTGTTTGCCACTTTCAATATCTCGGTAACTAATGGACATAGAGTAGTGATTCAAAATACTAAATTGTTTGTTTTTTTGAGCTGAATTCAATGGTGCCAACAAAAATTGGATTATTTTTATTTTTTTATGTAAAAAACTCAAAAAACCCATTTTTGGGGGGTTTACCCCCTTTACCCCCCCTTCCGATAGTCCGATTGGGCTGGATTACGAACTCGTCCGAATAATTACTACTTTACACATCCATGCCAAATTTCATTAAGATTGGACCATTTTTACGCGAGTTATTGTGCTTAAAGACACATAGATATATATATAGATATATATATATTTATGAAAATGAACGAATAGTGTTTTTTGCTTCTGGGGGCCCCAAAACGAAAAGTTATGATGGTCTCAGGCTTAGGTCTTACCATGAGTACTACGGTAACAGCTTCTTCCCTATGGGGGAAATTCGCTAAAACAAGAAAAAAACAAAATTATCGTCCAATAGGAAACCAAATAGAAAAATACCCCCGTTGCAGCAAACCTGCATACTCAGCGAATTTCCAGTGCAAAACAACATATTTCAATCCAACATAGCGAGATTTGACATGTTTTTGTAAGCTCCATAAGAATAACATGGGGAATGAGTATGCAGGTTTGCTGCTACGGGTATATTAAAACTGGGTGGTTTTAATTCAATATTTAGTAGGTCTGAACTAGGAGAAGCCATTTACCAAGTTTTATCAGGATACGTTGAGAAATAAGCGAGATAAAGAATTTTACTTATTTCCCATAAGGTTAACGTTGGGACAACGTACTGTGTTTACCACTTTCAATATCTCGGTAACTAATGGACATAGAGCAGTGATTCAAAATACTAAATTGTTTGTTTTTTTGAGCTGAATTCAGTGGTGCCAACAAAAATTGGATTATTTTATTTTTTTATGTAAAAAACTCAAAAAACCCCATTTTTTCGGGGGTTTTACCCCCTTTACCCTCCCTTCCGATAGTCCGATTGGGCTGGATTACGAACTCGTCCGAATAATTACTACTTTACACATCCATGCCAAATTTCATTAAGATTGGATCATTTTTACGCGAGTTATCGTGCTTAAGGACACATAGATATATATATATTTATGAAAATGAAGGAATAGTGTTTTTTGCTTCTGGGGGCCCCAAAACTAAAAGTTATGATGGTCTCAGGCTTAGGTCTTACCATGAGTACTACGGTAACAGCTTCTTCCCTATAGGGGAAATTCGCTAAAACACTTTGCTGCAGCCAATGACATACGCTTATTTATGGGAATCATCTATCTGTCTCTAAACATTCATTGTCCATCTCTCTCGCACATGTTCTTTAAAATGGTCGGGATGAGCGTGCGCAAACTGTACAGACTAGATTACAGGAGAGGGCACATGCGGTGATTAGTTCCGCACAAAAATTACGGGAGTTGGCGCTTGCAGAATATTTCTTCGCAATAGTGAAATAGTCTTTTTGCTCTCAAATGCATTTATTGCCAATATTTCGTAAAGTCTATAAAACTGGATCAATATGTAGAGTAAATGTATAAAGACTACATTTGAAATTGTAATGCAGAAAAAACTTTGTAAAAATCAAAATTTAATTGTACATAAAATTCAAAATATAATTGTTTATTAGGTGAAATGTAAAATGCGTAGCCTAATGAAAAATCTTAATAAGATGTAATCCAGCAACTTACAGTCTTTCTTCCAAAGGATCCATCGACCATAGGAAACTATAAGAAAAACTTGCAACACGCATAAATTATTCCTACTAAAAACTACTAGTCACTTTAACTGAAAGGGTGCATGAGGAATTGAACCCCGCACAAACAACTCGCAATTTAGCGCACCCGCGGAGAATATATCCACACTCTGACCGCACGTGACTATAAATTCAAGATAAGACTAATTATAAAAGGGTTATGTTGATGGAAATTTGCCTGCTGGTTTCCTAGAAAGTTGTTAATAAATAAGTAGTGGACATTAGGACATTACTGTCGACACCTGAGAAATACATTCATTTCATTAAATAAATTGCAATGCGGAGGATTTCACTGTAGGCTGTAGGCCCTTCTCAATTGTCTATTTGTCAAAAAAACTCCTAATCTATCAACCAAGAGTTTTTCTTTAAGTTCATTTTTGGCCCCCTTCTAAAATAAACCCCGTTGAAATTTTATTAGGCCTATGCTTATGTGGCTTTAATTAGTTTAGATCTACTGGATTGTAGCCTAAAACTCCAGGTTTTTTGTCACTTGACAGATGTACTGGGGCCACAGAAAACGTCTGTCCCAAATCAGCACAATACTCACTGGTTCGCTGACTATTTAAGACTTACTAGAGATCGCCAGTGGTCGATAATTCGACCAATTTTCAAATTGAGAAATAGGGATAGCTAATTTTAAAAATGTTCTTTGCATACACCAATGCGTTTCTAAATACATTTCATATAGTATACATTTCCCATGTAAACACATAATATAACTAAATGGGAACCAAAAGCAGGAGAAAGACTCACTTTGACTGATTATTTTATCTCACTTCTGGCGCATATTTGTGGCATAGTTTATAGTATTTTATTAAGATTCCACATTTATTTTTTTATGAGCTGATTATTGATTCAGAGAACAGTAAAATTAATTACAGCCATCAAAAAGCTTATCCCATACACACCTTACCACAGTTCCCTCCCTTCCTCCATCCACTCCTTCCCTCACTTTCTACTTCCCTTCCTTCTGACCTTCTTTCCACTGTTCCCTCCTTATCTCCTTCATTCTCTTCTTACCATCTCCCCTCACTCTCCCTCCTTTCCTACCCTTCGGAACTTTTTCCATTTTTCCCTACCCTTTGGATCTTTTTCCCTGCCTCCCTCTCTTCCTATCATTATCATTAAAATACTATACATATTTTACCCATCCTCCACCAATAAAAAACACAGTTTAAATGTAATGTCCATTTATACTCCAATTGCACGTCATTTAATACACTGGATGGTAGAGACTCAACTTCATGTACTTTTTCCTCCCTTTTTATCGCAAATTTTTATCTCTTAATCTTATTTAAGCGACTAAACTTGATTTTCTCCCTAAATCTCAAATGAAACACATTTGAACTATAATTTGTTCTTAGCTCTATAGTAGATCTTTTCTGGACGAATACTAACTCGTGTCATTTAGGCTAATGTACACGGGGCGGTTTTTCCTGCAGCTGTTGGGCATATTTTTGCCACCCGTGAAGAAAAATCACACGATTTAAATGGAGGGTGCTACACGCTGCGGCTGAAAACCGCACAACATCAGCAGGAAAAACTGCCCAGTGTGACATTACACCCTAATGAATTTCTTTCATTTGTTTATTGCTTGATAAAAATATGTTATTGTTTTGGTTTTATATGTACACTTTACCCAATTTTCACGCTCACATAATGTTTCTATGTCTAATCTTTACTCAACGAAAAATAGCATGTGATAACAGCTACATATGATGACAAATGTACAGTTCTGTTTTGTTATTCTATCTCCTCCATGGCAACTCATAAGGCCAATGTTAATTTTTTTGAAATTTGGAATTCAATTTTCTGCTTGTCAAAAAGACTATTTTAAATTTTAATGGGATTGTGCATACCTACAGAAAAATACAATTTTATCGGTGTTCTTAGATTTTTGCGACGTTGCACACAGGCTGAGAAAGGAGGACAAAGACCTTATGAAAAAATGCTCATCTATTAATTAATCTTCTCTACTATATATTTGTCAAATACCACTCACCTATCATCGCACAGCCCAAACTGCTTGACCTAGAACCTTGAAACTTTGCATGGACGTTCCTCTCAGGGCATATGCATCCACTAAGAACGGATTTTTAAAAATTCTCTCAGGGCTACGCCCTATGATACATCAAAGTTTCAATGTTAAAGTATAGGGAAGCTCATGTAGTTGTCATGGCAACCTTAAGTATAAATCATGAATCCAAGGCAGTTTTAGCGAATTTTCCCTATAGGGAAAAAGCTGTTACCGTAGGTGTCATGGTAAGACATAAGCCCGAGACCATCATAACTTTTCTTTTTGAGGTGCCCAGATGCCAAAAACACAATACGTTAATTTTCATAAATATATATATATATATATGTGTGTGTGTGTGTGTGTGTGTGTGTGTGTGTGTGTGTGTGTGTGTGTGTGTGTCTTTAAGTACGATAACTCGCGTAAAAATGGTCCAATCTTAATGAAATTTGGCATGGACATGTAAAGTAGTAATTATTCGGACGAGTTCGTAAACCAGCCCGATCGGACTACCGGAAGGGGGGGGGGTAAAGGGGGGTAAACCCCCCCAAAAATGGGTTTTTTGAGTTTTTTACAAATAAAAATAATCCAATTTTTATTAGCACCATTGAATTCAGCTCAAAAAAACAAACAATTTAGTATTTTGAATCACTGCTCTATGTCCATTGGGATTGGTTACCAAGATATTGCAAGAAGTGGTAAACACAGTACGTTGTCCCAATGTTAACCTTATGGGAAATAAGTAAAATTCTATATCTCGCTTATTTCTCAACATATCTTGTTAAAACTTGGTAAATGGCTTCTTCTAGGTCAGATCTACTAAATATTGAATTAAAACTACCCAGTTTTAATACACCCGTAGCAGCAAACCTGCATACTCATCCCCCATGTTATTCTTATGGAGCTTACAAAAACATGTAAAATCTCGCTATGTTGGATTTTAATATGTTGTTTTGTAATTGAACTTCGCTGAGTATGCAGGTCTGCTGCAACGGGGGTATTTCTGTTTTCCACGGGTAAAACCGTGTTGATCAGCTAGTATTAAGATAAAATACAAACGACCATGCGCAACACAAGTTCCTACAAACTCCAATGCACACGACATGTCTATTTCGCACTGCACTTCCAACTCCAATTTGACTGAAAGCATGCTCTGAAAGCAGTCAGCCAAAAATACACAGCTATTAATTGGTGCACAGCATATTTGATGTACACAGACTTGATATGCGTTTTAGAGACCGCTTGTACGCAGGGGTCTTCCCCCGGAAAATTCTGGAAATTTAAGGTCTAAAACACAGTTTTTGTGTACTTTTGCGCCTTTAAGAACATTAAATTTATGTTCCCAATTTGATTTATTTTATTATAAGTCACAACCAAGGAGGTAGCATGCAATATGTACGACTGGAAAATACGCACAAAAGTATTTTAACCACACTACGAGTAATCGCCTGTTTTTCAAACGTCAAACGTCATTTGGTGGCCGAAGGGCCCTTGTACACACTCCGATTTTTATCGGTCCGGAAAATATCGGAATTTCATATTCCGACTCCGACAGTGGTGGCCGGTGTAGAATGGGAGTTTGCACACGGTCAGCACCATCCGATCCAGCACGATCGCCGGATAGCAGCCGGACGCGCCACTGTAGACAACCGGCACCGGAAAGACGGAGGCTTGCACACCTGCCGGTAATCTCTGTTCCGGCGCTGCGTCAGTTCACATTCAACTTATAATTTCATTATAATTAGGCTAATTGATTTAAGTTTTTTTTTGTAGTTATATATGCCATGTTTAACTTGTAAGAAGTTTCCTTGACCGTCTTTGAATAGGCCTACATTGTTGTATGACTTTTGGTTATAAGTTAATCATATTACAACCAGGTAGATTCAGTTTTATTATTCCATCGCCAACACAATGTTTAGAAAATTTAAATTAAAGAATAATAAAAATATAAATGATACTGTACATATCTACAGGGAAATACCAGTGAAGTGCATAGATTTTTACAACAGTGCCCACAGACTGAGAAAAAATAATTTCAAAAATCATGCTTGCCTATTAATATATAGATCATATTATAACATTCTATATTAAACTCGGATGATCGCAAAAATTGTATGAATGTTATGGAGTATTTAAGAAAGTATTTGTCTCTTACCTGGCTCAGGCATCTAAATTACATCTGACGACAATCTGTCATACATTGTCATTTGATTTGATGGAAATATTATTATTTACCACTACCCTCATATCACTCAATCGATTATACCTTCAAATATTTTAATTGATTTTTAAACCAACTAGAATGTGTTTTTTAGCCGATGTAGTCGAAAATAAACTATTGCTTTTTCTTTTTCTGGCGATGAGTATATACATTACGACTTTCCAACGAATCGACATGGTGAAACAAGAATTGCAGGAGCTCAAAGGGAAACACGATAATGAAAAAGAGTCGCAAGTGGAATTGCTAAAAAGTCTAAAGAAAACCATCGCACGAATGAGATACGAGTTCAGAGAGACCGAAGCAAAGACAACAAAGGCCCTCGAGGAATTAAGACTTTACAAAGCCGACAAAACAGGGCTGGTGGATTACGCTTACAAGGGGAGAGTCACGCCCACCAGAGGGACAGAAACGTACATTTCTGAAGGGGTCTCGTTTTTCGGAATGTCCTTATGTGGCCAGTCCTACCTCGAAGGGAGAATAGTCGAGCCCTCCGTGATGCCGGGCGACTGCTGGCCGGTCAGGGGCCAGGAGGCGTCGGCGACGATCGACCTCATCGACGAGATAAACGTCAGGGGGGTGAGCCTGGAGCATGCGCCGAGAGAGCTTCTTCCCAACGGCACCTCCTCGGCACCTAAAGAATTTTCCTTGCTGGGCTTGCCGGAAGGAGACAGTGAAAATGGAACACCTCATTTCTTCGGACGATTTTCCTACTCGACAAACCAGTCGGAGGTGCAGACCTTCACGGTACAAAATCCAAGTCCGAAACCTTACAAGAAAGTCGAGGTTCAAATCCACTCGAATCACGGCCACTCAGAATTCACATGCATATATCGAGTTCGGGTCCACGGTGATCCGGTGAAAAGTTGATTTGCTTCAAAAATGTGATGCGTGTGACATTCGATGGGGACTTTTAAATTGCCTTAGATATTGATTATTGAAGTTCGCTCTTAGCTTGCCTTGGGTAGGCTTATCATGGTAGTGAATTTTCTATACTCGAAATTTTTTATTCATTACCAAACCAGGAATACAAACAAGACTTTTACCAATTATAAATAATTATGTAGTATTTTTTACATATGTCTTTATTTTGTGAATGTAATAATATATGAATGCTCGAAAATAAATCAACTGAACTTTTTTTTCAATTGCTCAGTTTTGTTTAGTGGCACGAAATAGCATATAACATCAATTTAATAAAATATACTACTGTAACTTGTCAGTTAATTCCTAGGTGGGAATATTGAAAATTATCATGTTACGTACCAATCATATAGTAGTTAATCCAATCGATTTTATTCATCACTCAAAAAATAATTAAGACACTTTAAATATGATTCTACTTTTAAAAGACATGTTTAAGGTATGGTGTAATCTATGAAATTTTTTGTTTTCTCTCACCTATTGTCATCTCATAGGGGTGTTGTCGATGCAGACAAATTCACACGTAGACACATACATACAAAACAATGTCCTGGAATCACTCCCACAATATGTTGTGCTGAAAACTCATGGGAGATAATGTAATGTTCTATAAAATGAAAAATTCTGATAAATATCTTTTAGCGAATTCCCCCTACAGGGAAAATCTATATTACCGTAAATCTCATGAAGTCTGAGACCATGATAACTTTTCGTTTTATGGCCCCCCCAGATGCCAAAAATACAATTGGTTTGAATTTATGTATCTTTAACAAATTTTATACATTTATGTGTGTGTAATGACACGGACAAGATCTAAAACCAGCCCGAATGGTCCATCAGGAGGGACGGTGAGGAGCAGAAACTCCCTAAAAATCTTCTTTAAGTTTTACCTAACAAATTAAAATACAATAATAAAATTTATGTTACATGTCATCTTCAGGATAATTCTGTCATTTAAAAGTGTAACATCAAGATTCTGAATTTTAAAATTCTCACAACAAATATTTCTAATTTTTATTGGTTTACATAATATTTTCAAAGAAATGTTCTAGGAAAAAAATTATTACACTGTTTTCAATTTGTATTTATATTTTCTTGAAATAAATATTTTTCAAAGTGTGCAATTTACTAAGTACCTATATAGTTATAAACTGTGAAGTAATACCATATTGCTTAGTGATTACATGGCAATACATTATCACATTGACGGAGTGTAATACAACACACAGATATTTTTACTTGTGTACGATATATGATCAACTTATAACATTAGTATCCCATCGGACCATTAAAGAAAAATAAATCTACATGGTGTAAAAGATTTTCTCTTGATTGAAGAAAAAACATTTATATTGTTTTTAGGCCTTTTACGGAAATTTAAAAATGTTTGCTTAGTGTGTTTCACAGCTAGCTTTGCTTAGTGTATGTTTGCTTAGTGTGTTTGCATTTAGTATTTCACAGTGAAACAAAAATATTCTCAACAACACCGCCAAATAACAAAAACTGCAACATTTAATTTGCAATTTTTTACACACGTAAAGATCACATCAGGTTTTTGTAAATAGAGGTGAGTGTATGGGATATCAGTTAACACTCAAACGATTTCACTGATAACCGGCTCACCGTCGAGTTTCTTGAGGTTGGGAAGTCTCTTGATGGCCTCGGCGCGGAAGGCCCCTTCGTCGCCGGCGTCGCACAGCGGGTTGCCCACGAACAGGAGGTCGATCAGGGCCGGACACTCCTGCAGCTTGTTGAACTCCGCCCAATCCTTCACCAGATTGTTGGACATGTACAACACTTTCAACTTCCTCAGCACTCCGACACCTTTCATCTTCTCGATCAAGTTGTACGACAACCACAACTCTTCCAGCGTCTCCCCGACAGGCTCGAGCCCTGAGAACGCCTTGATGTAATTCCTCCCTAGAGACAAAATTTTTAGATTCCTCAAACCTCCGAGGCCGGCGATCTTCTCTATCATGTTCGTAGACAACGAGAGCTTCTCACACTTGACCAACTGACCGAGGGAGTTGTCCATCTTTTCTATCGGCAACCATTGGAACTGCAGTCCAACTTCTTTAGCTTCAGCTGCGTTCACTTTGTATTTGTCTTCGAATTTCTTGATAGCGTCTTTGATTGTTGTCGGTTTAGCCATTGAGTTTTAGAATCAAATTGGATATAACTTGATGCTTGGAGTATTTTGAGGTTTTAAATCTAGAAACTACTCCTCCTCGTCGTCGTCATGGCAACGTAAACAAGTGACTTTCTAGATTCGACGCCACCGCAATTAAACCCTACTGAGTTTACACAAATAATATTCATGATGTAACCATTAAATTATCAATAACTTTTCTGAAAACATTGTTCTATTACCGATCCCGATATCATTTGTTTGAAAAATTGTATGATACGGTCAGTAACATAGTAGCCATTAGTCAGAGATGTAATGCGCAAACTGTAAAAATATCTGTAAACTATTCACCAATAGGTACTAAAATTACATTTTTTTATTATTCTTTTTTGACAAATCAGGCTAAGGAGTAAAGAACCATGCAGCCTCGAAGTGTACTATTCTACCATAGATAAATGAATACACAGATAAATGAATGTGCGTTTATCTGTGATTCCACTTTGCTTCTACGGTTGATCTTCAGTTTCGTTAAACCAAGATTTGATAAGATAAGTCTAATTCAGCACTAAATGCAATTTAATTCAGCACCATCATGCTTTTTGATAAAATCACTACTTATTTCCACAAACAATCAAAAGTGTATTGAGAAAAAAATATTTAAAAACTGCAATTGTGATTTTTACTTTCTCGCCCTATACAGAAGGTCTTCCCTTATATAGAAGGTATTGTTTTCGTCAAAATTTCCGAATCTTAGTTGTTAGTGGGTTAATTTGTTTTAGTGCTCCCCGAATCCAAAGAATAGGTTTTCGGGATGGTACCTGTACATCGATGAATTAATTAATAATTAATTAGTTATTATTATAATATATTAATATATATTAATATATTAATTAATTAGTTATTATTATAATCTCCTTGGTTTACTCTAGCACTTAAAAGTGGCGTCACTTTTACTGGCTTGCCAGTGTTAAGCTAAGTTTACACTAGCATCTAAAAGTGTCGTCACTTGGAAGTGTCGTGGACTCTAATTAACATTGTTGTTATGCCGATACAGGTTTACCAAAAACAGCTGTGTTAACACTTCAATTGTTACAACACCCTATTTATCATTGGAGGGATGCAGTCTTGAGTGGCGACACAAATATTTGTTTTTACAAATATTTGTGTCGCCACTTAAAAATGCATCCCTCCAATGATAAATAGGGTGTTGTAACAATTGAAGTGTTAACACAGCTGTTTTTGGTAAACCTGTATCGGCATAACAACAATGTTAATTAGAGTGTCCAAGTGATGACACTTTTAGATGCTAGTGTAAACTAGGCTTTAGTGCGAAACATATTCTAATGTTTTGTCTAAAAGGTATATACAGTACTTGTTTAAAATGTATACTTGTAAGCCTTAAACGCCGTACAATTTTTTTAGGAGAGAGGTGTAAATCTAGGTAAACAGTTGACTACAGCAGGTTTTTTCTTTATGGCGCAAGTACACTATTGCCGTGAAAGGGCGAGGCGAATGCGAATCTCATTAGATGCATTAGATACATTAGATACATTACTTTGAAATGGCGACCTACCCAGGTAGGTATTTTAAGCCAAGTATGAATGACAGATGAGTGAAAGATGATTGTGGCGCGATCTTGTAGTCTTGTTACTGACTAAGGCCGACATGTTCCTTAGACAGGACTGTTAATTAATAGCCCAACAGCCAATGGCAACTATGGGACCTACATTTTAACGTGGGATCCGAACCACAATTTTGCCTGGTTTACATGTTACGAACTGGTCTAATTATGAGGACGGTCCTATGAACGTAGTATTCAATAGTGCGGACGTTAATCCCCATTAAGGAACACCGTGTCCACAAGCCATCGCTCATAACTATCCACAATTCGTGACACAATTACAGCAACAGCATGTTGCCCGTTGCCTTCCAAGTTATTGAGTTCTCGCCCAGTTCTGGCGAGGGTGTACTTGTGCCTTTAGCCCTCTCGCGTTCCTGGGGGGTGTTTCTAAACGAGTTTCACAATTTACTATCTACAAGCAATCTCCGTTGTATCTTTACTGAGATAGCCTGTAGCTAGTGAATTTAAAACCGTTTAGAAACACCACCCAGGAGGGTATTTCTAAACGGGTTTTACAATTCAATAGCTACAAGCTATCTGAATAAAGATACAAGTAGACCGGGAGCTGGGAGGTCAAAAATTACGTCATAAGGTGCACATGTAAAAGCTATCCCGTTTTGAAGGGGCATCCTGGGGGGTGACGAAAACCGTGTTTTGAGCCCTCAATCTGGGGGCTTTCTCCAAGGTGGACAAACTTGAAAATAACCCATAAAAATGGGTTTTTTGTAATTTTCATGTAGAACATTTTATATGATCAAATTTTAGTTCACACCATTGAATTCAGCTTAAAAAAACAAACAATTTGGTATGTTGAATCATTGCTCTATGTTCATTGGTTACCGACAAGGAAGTTATATTACTATACTGGAGGTAGCACTCCATAGTAAAACAGCGTGCCGGCTGTTTCGAACAAAATATCACAAAAATGGTACATCAGTTAGTACCAACCTTTGCAAAACACCTCAATTTCACCGACTTCCCAAAATGAACGAATCAATCGAGTGATTCAGTCGAGTAACGACTCAATTTTGAGCTTGGTTCATTCCGGAACCGGAAATCAATAATATTTTAAACAACGAATTAAACACTCATAATAAACTGCTAACGAGTACTTATTAGGTGATTTTTGTTTGAAAATAACTTCACCTAATTTATTTTTGGGTATATCTTTAATGGTAAAATAAAGTAAAAATAGCAAAACAGATACCTGGGCTAAAAGTAATTGATATAATCAGTCACTATGCAAATATGAGAATTATGGTAGAAACTTGGCAGGTAAGCAACATAAATAGTAGGACAATTTTCTTTTAGTGGTACAATATTGCTGAGCGACAGTAATGTTTGTATAATAACATGGCTGATGGCAAAATTGTACATAAGGAGTGAAGTTGTCATTTACTGGCCGGATACTAACACTTATATATTGAACTTTAAATTAATTATTCTTTATTCATAGGTTTTAAAAAATAACATTTTCTATTCTATTATTTATATAATATCGTATGTGGCCTTACCTGTTCCAAGGCAAAGAAACCGTTCAATCATAATGAGAATCAGATCAACATGATTCAACTCTCCGAAATGATTACATCAGTTTTTGAATCAGTTGAATCGACTCAAAGAACGGTACATCAGTTAGTACCAACTGCGGCACGCTTTCCAATGCTGTTTGTGAAGGCAGTGCTACCTCCAGTATAAAAATATAACCTCCTTGGTTACCGAGATACTGAGGGTGATGAACTCAAAACGTCGTCCTATGTTAACCTTATGGGAAATAAATAAAATCGTATAACTCGCTTATGTCTCAACATATCTTAATGGACCGTGATATGTGGCTTCATTTAGTCAAGAAATATTGTATATTAGCCTGAAATCCCCCATTTTTGCATTTCCGTGGCCGTAAACTTGCACACATTTTCCCCATGTTATTCTTATGGGGAGAAAATAAAAGTATCTATCATCCTTATTTTTTAACATATATTGATAAAACTTGGCATAAGGCTTCTTCTAGTCCAGGTTTATTGGGCATTGACTTAAAACCACCCAATTTTTACATACCTGTTGCAACAAACCTGAAAACTTCATCCCCATTCCCCATGTTATTCTTATGGAGAATACAAAAAAGTCACATTTAAGTTTGTCGACCTTGGAGAAAGCCCCCAGATTGAGGTCTCAGAAACCCATTTTTGAAACTCCCCAGAATGCCCCTTCAAAATGGCACAGCTTTTATATGTGCACCTTATGACGTAATTTTTGACCTCCCAGCTCCCGGACTAAAGAGGAGATTGCTCGCAGCTAGTGTATTATGAAACGCGTTTAGAAAGACCCCCTGATTTCGTTTCCATTTCCAAAGTTCCAATCACGGTCTGTGGTTCCGAGTCCCAAGTTCCAATACAACATTTTATGCAACTGCAGTCTTGCGGTTGCTTGCTGCATTCTTCATTCTTCGCGCAGATGTTATTCTGTTCGGTTTGTCTGGAAGCCATGTGGTTATAATTGTTAAAATTTTATTCTACAAGCCAGCCTCAATGAAATTAACTGTCATTTAAATTGGAGGTTAGGACAGTGTTTTCATCGTTGGTGTTTGTGGAGTCATGAAACGTATCTTTTCAGTCGGATAAAGGAATCCTCAGTGTTTATGTACCAATCAGTTGTTTTTGTTGTGTGATTGAGGTTAATTATTTGTGGAAAGAAGAAAATTGTTTAATTTAATTTGTTTGAGCTAAGAAAAAATGGAACCATTGAATGTTAAAATCCCTAAAGGGGGGCCAAACAGTCCACAAGCTGTAGGCAACACACCTGAATGCAGTCCAAGGCTTAATGTCCCAAGTCCTATCATCACTAGGAGAACCCGCACTGATTCTATGTAAGCTTGTAATGTTTTATTTTGATTTTTGGGAATATTCCCATCACCGATTAGGCTTGTAAAAACAAGTGGATATCCAACTCCATCGTTATTATTGATGTTTAAAATCAATCCTCGATTCGATAAATGATTGAGACTTCCAATTTGATTACTGGTACATCAGCGTATCACACATCAACACAAATCAATAGACCTAAGACATCTAAACAAATATAATAAAATAAATTATGGGGTTGATAAATAAGGGCGTTTTTATTGGCCCCTGCCATAATGACGCCGCGCAATCAGCGTAAATACCTTAAATGAAGACTTCATAGCCTAACTTGGTAGTTTTATACCCACTCATTTTGAAAGTAGGCTATGTCATTTCACTCAAAGTTATCACAACCAACTTCAGTTAAAAACACAAGTGACAGTTAAAAAACTAACCCATGAAATTCCCATAATTTAACTTACGAATTTATTGATTACTGCTAGGGGGCCTTCAATAAATTACGTAACGCTAAAATGGGCCTTTACACCCCCCCCCCTCACTTGTACTGGCACTAACCTCCCCCTCAAAAATTACGTAAATCTGTGCTACCCCCCTAAAAGTCAAAAACTTTGTACTTTGAAGATAATTTAACATATTTAAAGAAATTAGGCCCTAATTAAGGGACTAATTATAGTTAGGCCTACATAACATTGCCACGTTGTGTTGAACCCCCCCCTTCCCTCCTTTGTATCGGTGCATAACGCTGCCTAACACTCCCCTCCCCCCCTAGGAGCGTCACATAATTTATGGACGAACCCTAGTGCTCATAGCGGCAAAACAAAACATTCGTTGTGTACAAAAATGCTGTTAGTTAATATAATGTATTTTATAAACAGAAATTGAAACTCATTACCATCTTAGGCACGGTAGTTTTAAGAGCATGACATTGAATCACCATAAGAGCCATTAAAGCACCTGCGAGCATGTTTGATAATGTTAAATCACCACAGAAGGTCTATGTCCTGATGCTCCTGGTGGCCTTGCTCTTGAAAATTATGATTGGAAAATATTGGAGTTTGTGTTTGTTATCTTTTAAATAATAGGGTACAGTTAGTAAATTATACGCTTTAAAGGAAACAGTAATCACATCCAAAATTAGTTCAGAGCTTTTCACGTTACAATGAAAATTTGGAAAATGTATTAGGCCTAAGTTAAGCTTGCATTAGTGTTAGTTCTCTTTCTTTTTTCATAGAAAGTTAAAAGAAGATATGTAACAAATTATTAGTTTTGGAATGTTTTCATAACGTTGAAATAAAATGATCAAGATGTGTCCCGTTCCCATTCTCAAGGGTAGGAAGCTTAACTTACTGTGATTTT